>JAFVLL020013052.1:0-11845 GCA_021397915.2 Tor tambroides | reverse complement strand
CTGTGGACCCCTGCCTTTCTAACTAAACCGGGATTTCAGCAGTGGATGCGTTTGTGACTCGTTATTACAATGATAATGGTACGTACTGCTTTTTTTATGGATGTTTTGATGTGTACTGCTTACACAAATTTAGCAAATACATTCCTTACAAGCTTTCCATCGAAAAACAGCGATCTATTGTCGATGCTTGAGGCTTAGACCTTCAGAATGATATATAGTTTGTCAAGATTAACTTTGTCCCGTTTCATTTATTCTATTCCTAAACAATAACAGGTGCAAACAAAGAGCGTCCTGGTGCGGGTTAAAAGGTTAACAGTGAAAGTTAACACTATGTTTCCTTTTCCTATCTCGCAAGGGTAACATGTAAAGCGTGAAAAGCAATGGTCCTAGTACTGAGCCTTGAGGTACTCCATACTGCACTTGTAATCAGTATGATACCTCATCATTCATTGCTACAAATTGATGGCGGTCAGATATTGTAGTCAGTAGTGTCGAACGCAGCGTTAAGATCCAGTAACTCTAATAGAGAGAAACAACCATGATCAGATGAAAAGAGCAGGTCATTTGTAACTCTGATGAGGGCAGTATCAGTACTATGATGCGGTCTAAATCCTGACTGGAAATTTTTCTCTAAGAAGGAGCATAGTTGAGAGGATACAACCTTTTCTAGTATCTTTGACAGAAAAAGGAGATTCAAGATTGGTCTGTAATTAACATTATTTAGGGTCATTGTGTTTTTTAATGAGAGGCTTAATAACAGCCAGTTTTTGGGACATATCCTAATGACAATGACAAATTAATATTCAGAAGTAGGGATGTAATGATTAACCGCAAGCCGGTTGAAAATTGATTCAAATATGTCAAATCGGTTGAGATGCCAAACAAATTGCGATACAATTGGAGTTGGAGTTTATATGAATGTATTTCTGAGGGTAACTGACTGTCTTTAGAAAAGTTTGTGTATTTTCTTTTCATCTTGTCTCTGAACAATGCATATTAAAGTAGTGTTCATAAGTGTAGCTCTGCTTTGTTTACAGCGGTAACCAAGGAAACACTATATCATTGCTGTTCATATGCGCCACCTGCTGGCAGAGAGTGAATTTGCATCTCATCCATCTCATCTGCTGTTTCGTTCAGATATGTTTTATGTAGTATAGTTTCACAAAACTAAAGACCGTTCTGTTTTTGCTTCAAATTTCAAAATTGTACAGTCTAGTTTAGATTGAAAACTGCTCATGCTGTATGTATGCTGTATCTTTGTTTGGATCATGAATAAAATGCAGTGGTTTCCTTTAATTTTAAATGGAAAGAGCACAGACAAAGCCATAGTTTGTTCATATTAAGAGACTTCTTTTATTTGTGTAACTTGTTTGATTTGGGGTTTGTTTTAAAATTTCAATTTAGTTTTGTTATATTTTAATTTCACAAAGCAATGTGCAACAACAGCCTAATAAAAGGACGCCTTTTCATGTACTGTATAATGTCTTCAGTCTCACTTTAAAAAAAAAATCGTTAGAAAATCGAATCATAAAATGAAAATCATGAATTGAATCGAATCGAATCGTGAGTTGAATGAATCGTTACATCCCTATTCAGAAGAGGATCTATGACTTCTGGAAGCACCTCTTTTAGTAGCTAGGGGTGGTGCTGCGCATGCGACGACTGGCAGCAGAGTTTGTTAGTATGTGTGAATGCTTTTTTGTGTTATGTTTCAGTGTTTATTGTGCATCTGTTAGTTTGGAAAAGTTGTAGTTAAAATGCAAATTGATGAACTATTTCCCTGAGGAAGGCGGAGATGGAGTTACCGATTATAATTACAATGTGGATTTTACTGCTTATTTTATACCTTCACATAACACCTGTGAGATCTACCGCGAAGCTCCAGTACAGCCGCGAATTTCTGCTTCAGTGGCATCGGCCTTATTATGTTCGATACCCAGTGGATTTTATAAGATCGCAACATTTTCTGAACGATGGCGGCTTTATGGAAAATGTCTCTAGGAACAATGATGAATCAAAAATATGGAAATCGTGGAAGAGAGGAAAGAAGGGTGGCGTGCGTCAAAGACTGAGGAAGCAGCGTCTCAGAAGGATTCCTTTGCCGACTATCGTAATGGCAAATGTCCAGTCTCTAAGGAATAAAATTGATGAACTGCAAGCCACTGTACATGTTCATCATGCATACAGAGAGGCCTGTATTTTGGCAACTCCGCTGTGTGCAATACAGAGAGCAGAGGAGAACTGTAAATTTGCAAACTTGTAGAGACAGAAATGACATGCAATTGTGTAAATAAGATAAATAACTTAAGGCTATTTAGTTTGTTTAATAAAAGAACAAGGTATAGACCTGTTCTATAAAAAAGGCAACTTTAAATGACTTCTGTTGTGATCTGGCGCTATAAAGAAAATTAAATTAAATAAAATTAACTTGACCTTCAAGGGGGGGTGGGAGGGTGCTGTTGGCTAATATAATGGCAGGGGAAACATGGGATTCGGTTTTAACTATTAACGGCTTTGGGACTCCTCTGCGAACTGATCGTAATCCAGTGATTACAGGTAAAATTCAAGGAGGCGGTGTCTGTCTATACATTAATGAAAGGTGGTGCAATTCAGTAATCGTAAGAGAAACATTGTGCACCCAAGACATTGAACTGCTTTCTGTTTCATTATGGCCGTTTTACTTGGCTTAAGAATTTCCTCAAATTTTTGTTACGGTGGTGTTTATTCACCCCAAAGCAAATGAGGCTAAAGTGAAGGAGACTGTTGAACGTGTTGTTTCTAAGTTGCAAAATCTTTCTCCTTATGCCCCTAATTTTATCATGGGGGACTTTAATCATTGCTCTTTGAAACACACTGTGAAATTGTCAACAGTATGTTACCTGTTCAACGTCTATTAGTAATCCACCCTTGGGACTGTCTGACCATAACACTGTGTTTTTAATTCCTGTGTATAAAACAGTTTTAAAAAAGTATAAGGTTGAAAACAAATCTATCAGGAAATGGTCTGCAGACTCATCTTTAGCTTTGCAAGGATGTTTTGATTGCACGAATTTGGAGGTTTTTGAAAACTCATTTTCTAATATTGATGAATTGACAGACGTTGTAAGCAGTTACATAAATTTGTGTGAGGATATGCTTATCCCTCAAAAAACTGTACGAACATTTGCTAGTACAAAGCCATGGATGACTAAATCTATAAAGTCCCTTATGATTGAAAGAAACAAGGCATTTCATGCAGGTGACTTAGAAAGGAAGCGTTATTTGCAAAAACAAATAGTTTGAAATTAGGAGGGCCAAAGATAGGTACAAGGAGAAAGTTGAGGGGGATCTTATAAGAGTAAGAGTATGCATACTATAACTGGATCCAAGAGTAAAAGTAATGCCCCCATAAAATTAGCTGGTTATCAATCCGATATACAGTTGGCACAAGAATTGAATAGGTTTTATACTAGATTTGATGTGGAGGATTTTACTAGTGAAATGAATGTGCTTATAAATTAGTTTATGTGTAATATGGAGTGTAATTTTTTTTAATAGCAGGATGTAATACGCTTTTAATAAGAGCAAGGTGGGAAAATCCTCTGGACCAGATAAGATTGGAGGGCATTTACTAAAAATATGTGCGGATCAGCTGGGTCCTGTTTTTGATAATATACTCCAAAAGTCGCTTTATTTTCAAAAAATTCCTAAGTTGTGGATAAAAGCTATAGTTGTGCCTGTAGGGAAGACAAGTTATCCTAAGACTCTAAATGATTTTAGACCTGTTGCTCTGACATCATTGGTGATGAAATGTTTTGAGAAATTTATCAGGGATGAACTTTTATTGAAAACTCAGAGTCTTTTAGATCTGTTGCAGTTTGCTTACCAGGCCAGAGGGGTAGTTGAGGATGCCTCATCCACCCTGTTAAACATGATTATGAAACATATGGAGGGAAGTAAAACCCATGTTAGATTGCTCTTTGTAGATTTTTCGTCAGCTTTTAATACTGTTCAGCCCCATGCTTTAATAAAGAAATTAATTATAGAGTTTAAATTAGAATTGAAGATAGTGGGGTGGTTATTAGATTGTTTTTAAGTGATAGAATGCAGAGAGTGAGAGTGAACAGCACCTTTTCAGATACCCTTATTACGTCCACAGGCATGTGTTCCCTTGCTCTACATTTTATATACTAACTATTGACGACTGTGTGAATAAACACACAGACAGGTTCTGGTGAATCGTCCTGTGGAGATTTGCATATTCAGTTATATTCCCATGAATCATGCAATGTTTTATGAATTATCTTTTATGAGTTATGCGATATTTTCAATATCTTAATTACTGACAGTGTATGATGTTTGGTCTACAAAATGACTTGTATGATGTTATGCTTCCGGATAAGTATACCTAAAATGATAAGCTTAAAAAGATATGAGCTTTTGTATGGTTTCTGGTTTTATGTTTCTGAATAATTAAGTCTAAAATGAACCTGATGGTTACCGGTCTTTGATATGGACCGTAGCTAGGTCCATAGAATTAAAGATCAAATTATCATTTGATGGTCAACCACTGTTTGACTCGTGATGCTGACTATGGGTAAAAAGAGAAAGATCAGCCTGTCCCCGGGGAGGTGTGAAAACACCGTAAATTTAGATAGAGGTAGTTATTGAACTTTGGAACATGACAGACTGCGCTAAATAGACTTTCTGCCCCTATACTGCATAGAAACAGAGCATTAGATTCTTTTGTATATTTAGATCTCGTAAGGGTATAAAAGGTTTACTATACCCCTCCCTCACTTCTCCTTCTTCTCTCTTCTCTGACACTTCTCCTTTTTGGGCTTCACTCTACTGGGGTGCACCTACAACCTAAAACTTAGAGATTTCTTTTATGAAGGTTTTTATTCTTTACAGATTGTGTTATTCGTTTATGAAGATTTTTATTCTCTTTAAAGTGTTGGTAACTCTTTCAGGTCGTTATTCATTCCAGATTATTTTAAGTAATTCTAGATTGATTGTAATCATTTCGAATGGTTTGAAATATATTCTATTTGACTTTTGACTGTCCTTAACTGAACTGTACTAACAGGTGCATATGCTGTTTTGCATATGATTATTAACATTTAATGTTTCATTTTCGAGTTATGATTTACAGTTATTATTTTTGGAAGTTTTGAATAAATTTGCATATTTCTCCAACCCAACCGTCTGACGTGGATTCGATTTTGCATCAGGTTCATTTTAAAATTTGCTGTTATTGTTATTTTGCTGACTAAGGATGAGATTTGTCATGGTCCAGTGGTGAATGATTTTATGACATGGTGTGACAATGCCTTTTAGCAAGTAAACATAAAAAAGACCAGAGATATGGTAATTGATTTTAGATCTAGTCCTCCAGCTCCTCAACCTACTAGCATGAAAGGTTAAATGGTGGAATAGGCTAGTAGTTACAAGTATCTTAGGCTTATCATTGATAATAAGCTGCATTTTGATACTTATGTTGAAGCAGTATACAAAAAAGGCCAGCAACGTTTACACTGGCTTTGGAGGCTTTCTACTTTTAATATTAGTAGGACTCTTATGACCATGTATTATAAATCTTATATTGAATATGTACTTTGCTTTTCTATATGCAGTTGGTTTGGTAATGTAAATGTTAAACACTGGAATTTATTGAATGGCATTGTCAACCAAGGTAGTAAGATCGGCATTAAGCAGACTGGGTTATCAAATAGTTTTGAACGGTTTGTTTTACAGAAAGCTAAAGCTATTCTTGCAGATTGTACTCATCCATTGTTCCATGACTTTAAATTGCTTCCTTCTGGTATACGGTATAGTATGCCTGAACTTAAAAGCAATCGGTACATACATTCTTTTATTCCCACTGCTGTAAGGCTTTTAAATTTGTAAGATGTCAGAATGTTGTGTTGTTATCTGTGTTTTGTTTGTGTGTTTTGTATGATGTTTACAAATTTTATGCTGCACCAATAATCACCCTCTGGGCTTATAATAAACTTGAACCTAGATGGTATAAGGTCTAACCACATGTTGTTGGTTTAGATGATTTAACAAGAGTATACAATTCTTCCTCTTCTATAGCACAGAATGAATGGAATTGTTCCTCAGGTGACCTATAGCGCACTGTAGCTGATGCGATACTGTAGCTGACGGCTGCATGGTTGCAATTTTATCTCTAATAGTATCGATCTTGGAAGTAAAGTAGTTCATAAAGTCATTACTGTGCTATTGGGAAATGTCAACACCTGCTGATGCTTTATTTTTCGTGCTTTCACATTGAGCAGAATTTACTAAACAGAGCCGTTGTTCATTGACAAGCTGTGCAAAAATGGCGCGATTATGAAAGTAGTTTTGCACAGCTTGTCTGTGAATATGGCTCTATGTAGTAAATGCTGCTTCATGTGAAGGTATGCACATGATGGAAATTTACCGCTGATTACAGAACCACCTTTACTGACAAGATGCGCATTAAATATCACATGCGATTTATCGTGCAGCCTACATTTTACAATACGACTATCAGTGACAGAATATTATTTAAATCCGAATGAACATCAGTTAATACTCAATATTAATTAAACTCAGCAAAAACAAAGTTATGACTGGTAAGATATTTCCTGAGTTTATTTAAGCCATCACAACTTACTGTAACTGTAACAACTGATGTTGTTCTAAAGGCTTATTACCTTCCTTTTTCAAAACACACAAAAAATGTCCTGCTTGGCTTGCACTTGCCCATTTAATGGCAGAGAATGCTGATTTTCAGGAGTTTTTTTTTTATTTTTTTAAGCAGATGCAAATCTGTCATAAAATAATCCTATGCATCTTGTGGCGTATATTCCAAGCGTTCTGAAGGTATACTGTAGGGTCTGGTGACAAGCAAACCGAAGTGGCAAGTTTTTACATTTATGAAAATCTTGCATTGCAGTCTTGTGTGCTCGCGCCGCGCACAAGCGCGTATCCTTTTGAGGTATCAATTATAATTAATTTTAATAAAACAAAAGACAACATTATGAAACTTAGAAGAATATGTATTTTAATATCTCTGTTGTTCTCTGGTTGTCAGATGATTTTGCATGAAGGTTATAGGCCTATTACATACCCAAGTCAATGCATTATTCTTTCCTTTTTGTATTAGTGTTTAAAATATTAATTAATTAATTAATTAATTACAGATATAAACTTACTGGGGGAGTAGGCTATGACATGCCATCATGACCTGTCATCATACCCTGCCATGCCCAAGTAATACAAAGCTTAGAATTTATATCTACACGCAGAAGAAAGCCCTGTCTAGGCTCTGCCCTGATATGAGTTGTGTCGAGCCATTCATTTGTCTGGTTGTTTGATGAGAAAAAGATGAAATGTAGTTGTAATAAACGCATTAAGAAATGTTAAGAAGCAGCGGAGGACTATTATTCTGCCACGTGAAACTGAGGAAGAACTGATGATGGCATGGTTTGATCTTCGGCTAACCAATCAGAAGAAAGGAGCGTATAATTCCCGCTCATGTGTAGAAATCGAATATTCAGACTGTTTATTCGTTTTTTCTACTCCTGAACGAAAAACGAAAAATCAACCTGAATTCTTTTTCATTTTTTAGGGGGGGGGGAAAAAAAAAACGACAGCCAGCTCTTTAGCCTCCTGTCTGTAAGCAGACTCATCACCGTCCTGAATGAGGCCAATGACTGTGGTGTCATCTGCACACTTCAGGAGTTTGACAGAAGGGTCTTTAGATGTGCAGTCATTGGTGTACAGGGAGAAGAGTAGTGGGGAGAGGATGCAACCCTGAGGGGTGCCAATGCTGATCGTACAGGTGCTGGATGAGAATTTTCCCAGCCTCACTAGCTGCTGCCTGTCTGTCAAGAAGCTGGTGATCCACTGACAGATGGAGGTAGGCACGGAGAGCTGAGTTAATTTGGGCAAGAGGAGGTTTGGGATGATAGTGTTAAAAGCCGAGCTGAAGTCCACAAACAGGATCCTCACATAAGTTCCTGGTCTGTCTAGATGTTGCAGGATGTAGTGCAGTCCCATGTTGACTATATCATCCACAGACCTTTTTGCTCGGTAGGCAAACTGCAAGGGGTCCAGTAAGGATCCAGTGATGTCCTTCAGATAAGCCAAAACCAGTTTTTCGAACGACTTCATCACCACAGACATTAGAGCCACAGGACTGTAGTCGTTAATTCCTGTTATCTTGGGTTTCTTTGGGACGGGCATGATGGTGGAGCGTTTGAAGCAGGAAGGGACTTCACACAGCTCCAGTGATCTGTTGAAGATCTGTGAAAAGATGGGGGCCAGCTGGTCGGCACAGGTTTTCAGACAGGCTGGTGTCACACATCTGGGCCTGGTGCCTTTCTTCTCTTGTCCTTTCTGAAGACCTGACGCACATTGTCTTCACTGATCTGAAGTGCAGGTGTGGGGGAGAGGGGGGTTGCTGGAGGTGTTAATGGTGTTTTTTCAAACCTGCAATAGAACTCATTCAGATCGTCTGCCAGTTGTTGATTCTCCACACTGAAGCCGTGTCACTGGAAGAGAGCTGGATCCTTAGCTTTTCGGAATAATTCCTCTTTGCCACTCTGATCTCCTTTTTCAGTGTGTATTTGGCCTGTGTATACAAGACTCTGTTCCCATTCCTGTAAGCATCTTCTTTGGCCTGAGGAAGCTATCTGAGTTTTGCAGTGAACCATGGTTTGTCATTATTGTAGGTTAAATGAGTCCTGGTAGGAATGCACATATCTTCACAGAAACTGATATAGGATGTTACAGTCTCTGTGAGCTCGTCCAGGTCATTTGCAGCAACTTCAAAAACACTCCGATCAGTTTCATTAGTCCATCTCTTTACAGTCCTTAATACAGGTTTAGCTGATTTCAGTTTCTGCGTGTAGGTCAGTATAAGATGAACCAAACAGAGATCAGAGAGTCCTAAAGCTCCTCGTGGACGTGTGCAGTGATGCGTAGATCAGCGCTAACATCACCGAATCTGCAGTTAAAAATGAACCATCCATTCATCACATCATCATGCAAAACTGAGTTAGAATCATTGTAATGTGACGTGGGTACAGGTCGAGGCGGATATCGAAATCAGAGAAAAATAAAGGTGCGGAAGGGTGGCAGGAGGATAATTCATTTGAAACAGTGGATTCGGGTGACGTCTGAGCTCATCTGAGCAACTCTAGTTCTGGAACAGTGTTGTAAATACAACTTAAGCACTGATTTTTATTTGTGTCCTCTTTTGGAAAGCCAAACAAAGTAGTTTTGCTTTCACACCGAAACACAGCATCTCCAGGACATGGCGGCGGCAACAATACTACAGCGAGAATAAAAGTCACGCCTTCTTTCTTTGCATATACATTTGGGCGGTGTTATGCAAATCTTGCCAAATAGTGACATGGATTTGTGGGGGCATTTAAATGAGGCAATTTAGGAAGGCTTGGATGAGTCTTAACTTTTATAAAGATATCTCTTTAGGTTTGAGACTTTAGTCTTTGGACTTTACAGATCATATATATGCAGCTTGTAACACTCCAAAGACAAAGGAAAACATGAAATTGCATCATATGACCCCTTTAAAATCACCAACAATTAAGACTTTATCTGCAGCCAGCACTAACTCAGAAAGAAAATCAGCAAATTATTTGATAAAGTCTGTATGGTGCCGTGGTGGCCTGTATACTTGTGTATTCAACCATGTAGTGTATGAATTATATAAGGTTACTTTGTCTTTCATCATTGAAGTTTGATAGCCCCTCCCCCTCTGCTACGTAATTAAAGCCACAGCAGTTTATGTGGACAGTTGATGTGTGCATGAAATGTCCAATTTTCCATGCTTTATTTTTCATTTATTTAAGTGCATCATCCAATTATTTAAAATGCACTTTTTCTTTTCGGAATTTTCAGTGAGAACACACTACTCTCACTATTTATATTACAAAACGACATAGAATAGTGCATAAGTGTGCAAATTGAGATGCACCCATGGTCTTAATGAGTCACTGAAACATTAATTCACCAGATTCGTTCAGAAAGCGTGAATTCATTCAGTAACGAAACACTGTTTGGAACTATTTCCGTTTGTGAAATGGAGAAAACAGTCAATATTGATAATATTGTGTTTAAAATGTAATAATGTTAACTTCTTGTTTATTGAACTGTATAAATGCATTATGAAATAAAATTTATGCATATCTTGATTGACAGATGTCTCTTCCAATCAGCATTAAGTATTCCATTAGCAGAATATAATTACCTTTTCCATTTGTCCACTTGTCATGTATTCTGACTTTTTTTTGTGTGGATTTGTCATTATATTTTCCTACTTATTTTGTTTTTTGGAATTGTTATTGTGTTTTCTGATGTGTTATTTTGTTTTTAGACTTGCCATTGTGTGTATAATTTGTTGTTTTGTTTTTGGATTTGTTATTTTGTTTTCAATATTGTCATTTGTTTTGCACTTCTCAGCCTCCATACATATCTCTGTGACTGCACATTAATTCTGTCCTACTGCTGCATTTTAGTCATGTTTGAATTACTGAAATTACAAGATTGTAAAAATTAATCATAAAACATGGTCTTTTATTGAAAACATTGATTCTTTGCAGTGCAGGTTGGACGTGTGACATAGTAGAATTTAGTAACCAGTGGCCTGTTGCATAAATCTAGCTGAATAAACTCTTTTAAAGTTTCAAAGTAGGTTTACGTTGACAAAACCAAACAAATCAAGCCTGGTTTAGATCAGGTTTAGTGAGTGTTACAATGTTCGATATAAACATTATCTCTCATCTCAGGGTTGATCCAGAGTTTGTGATTAACTCTGGAGCACATTCATCTGAAAGTGTGACATGCAGCAAACAGCCAATCACATGGAACACGGAGAGTGTGCAGTTGAAAGTGTGACAAGCAGCAAACAGCCAATCACATGGAATATGGAGAGCGTCTATTTAATTCACTTCTTACGAGAGTCGGTGCAATACACCTCTCTGCTGAAAATTAAGAGATGTTGTTATTAAAAATATGTTGAATCATGAATTTATAAGGGAGGAGTAAGCGCTGCTGCTGCAGCAAAAGTTTGAGAAGTCAGCAGAAAGAAAATATGACTATGCAATTGAATCAACTAAATTTAATATTTTATATAGTTTCACAGAGCTCAAAAGAATACGTAAGTTTAGTCATTTTAAAAGCTTTATATAGTAAAGCTTATTTATATGTATATATTTAAATTAATTTAAATTCAAATTTAATTTCCAGTTCATATAGTAATTATACACTCACCGGCCACTTTATTAGGTACACCTGTTCAATTGCTTGGTAACACAAATTGTTAATCAGCCAATCACATGGCAGCAACTCAATGCATTTAGGCATCTAGATGTGGTGAAAACGACTTGCTGAAGTTCAAACCGAGCATCAGAATGGGGAAGAAAGGGGATTTAAGTGACTTTGAACGTGGAATGGCTGTTGGTGCCAGACGGGCTGGTCTGAGTATTTCAAAAACTGCTGATCTACTGGGATTTTCACGCACAACCATCTCTAGGGTTTACAGAAAATGGTCTGAAAAAGAGAAAATATCCAGTGAGCGGCAGCTGTGTGGATGAAAATGCCTTGTTGATGTCAGAGGTCAGAGGAGAATGGGCAGACTGGTTAGAGATGATAGAAAGGCAACAGTAACCCAAATAACCACTCGTTACAACCAAGGTATGCAGAATACCATCTCTGAACGCACAACACGACGAACCCTGAAGCAGATGGGCTAGAGCAGCAGAAGACCACACCGGGTGCCGCTCCTGTCAGCTAAGAACAGGAAACGGAGGCTACAATTCGCACAGGCTCACCAAAATTGGACAATAGA
>JAFVLL020013051.1:0-50227 GCA_021397915.2 Tor tambroides | reverse complement strand
GAGGATAATTGTTCTTTATTTTATTTAATTTAATGCGACAGGCTGTGCTTTCAGATCATTTATATGCTTCATTTAGTGATAAAATTCAATGAGGATGGGGACACAAGGCGCTTTCTTTCTCAAACACTTTAGTGGAAAATATAAAACACATGAAACAAAAGTGAGGGGACATGACACTTTTAATTGAATGCCATGGGTCATTTGCATTGTTGCCTCCTAATGTCACCCTGAAATCATGGGCGCAGTATTCAGTTTAATATGTAGCTTATAAATATCTTGCGCTGAATCTTGCCATGCTAATTTTCTGGGCCTATTTCAATGAAAACTAAAATCAGCTCATTGCACCGAGGGAGACAACAAAAACGATTTTTTAGAACCATGCCCTGAGATTTGTTTATTATTAATATTTATAAAGCAATTATTTTTTTATAACAAAATATTTAAAACATATAATGCATATTATAATAACAATATATTTTATGATTGTTGTTCTATAATTGTCATTTTACAGACGTGAAACACATGCTTATCTCAATTCAAATTTAGTGAGACATATAATATAGTACATTTTAATACTGCAATATATTGGGTTTGGTGTAACGCTGATCTCATTTTAAAATTTTAACTATTGTCTCTCTCTCTCGGAAACTCCTAAAAGCATCATTGCTGAAGCCTCGTCTATCTAAAATTGGATCTGGGATAGCATTTGGACAGAAGAAAACTAAACCGCAGTGCTGTTGTTTGAAGCGCCGGCCTTGAATTTGGGGGTCCCTGAATTCTCATGTGAAAGAAATGAAACGGTGAAGGAGCTGATAAGGAAATATGGAAGAGAAAAGGAATCATGCCTCGGTGGTTTAATGTGCGGGTCCAGTCGGGAATGTGATATACACTGAGACTTTACCCCTCCGACTGATTCAAAGAGAGAGTAGGATGCTTCTCTCTCTCTCTCTCTCTCTCTCTCTCTTACACACACACACACACACACACACTGAACAGTTTAATGTACACGTAATGCACAAACCTTTATTGAAACAGCAAAACATGCAAACGCATAGATCCATTAGCAATGTAAAATATCACAATATCAAATGTCCGTTGGTCTGTCTGTATGTGGCAATAAAATATAGGCTATACTTAGACCAAATATGACAGTATTTTGAAATAGGAATTTCCCTCTGAAACGGAAAGTTTTCAATAACGGTCACGTCGTCAATATGGGTCACACATGCTGAGTGACTGTCAAGGCCAGAGGAAAGTGAAAATGCAGTTTATTAAGAGCCAGCAGCTTAATTCTTATTAAATTAATCTATAGGCTATAGACTATAAGCGATGCATTCATGATGCTTTGCTATCGTTAGCGCATTTCTAACAAATCTGGTCGGTAACAACTGCAGTGTTCATGTTACAGTGTAGTCTTGTTACAAGTAACGCATTATACGTTACGCATGAATAATAATAATAATGATAAAACAACAACAACAAGAGTAAACCCGTTTAAAATTTAAACTTAAATTTAAAATGGCTGCCTATTACGATAATGGCACCTAGTAGAAGAAAATCTGAAATTTTGAAACTTTTAAGATTTAGCAGAGATTATAGAAATCATTCTAACATGTTTAAAGGACGGAAACAATGATACTGCTATAACAATAATATTTTGAAACATTTGCAGTGTGCTAATGTTGTAACCCGGGGTCCATAAAAACTACAGGCTTAACAAAACACAAAAGACCGTCTCCTGAAATACCACTTTGAAAATCTTCTGTACCAAAAACTCGTAAGCAATAAAACTTCCTTCACTTCAGGTAAGGAGCCAAAAAAGTTGGAGGATACCACACAAAACGCGTGACGTCGAAAACAGTGTTTGGACAAATGCAATAAAATGTTATTTTGCCAAAGTTCAAACTATATATTACAATTTTCAATATTTTTCAATAAAATTGCAAGCCTCTGGAGTATTTATTCATTTATTTGTTTATATATTTGAAATATAATTGTGCTCTACCGTTTTTATGGGTTGCACTAAACAACTGTTGATTTCTCGTAATTCATATAATGTCTTAACTTTAAGCCATATAATAGGCTACTTATTATATTTAGGTTGGTGAATAAGCCAAAGGTCCTCAAACCAATAAGAACTGGTGATTTATAGAATGCCTTATATCCTCATATAAACTTAAAATTGAGTCTAAGTCTAAGTGTGCAATATACCAGTATTTTTGCATTGTGGTCTTGAATAGAACTGAAACGGCTTACTATATGTAGAAATAAGGTTATTTATTGTGGCTTATATTCATATTTACTGTGACATGATAATGGAATGATATAACAACAAACCTGAAGATTATACTGACGATCATTTTGTACTATTTAACTGCTTTGGAGCTTAATTCTTCTTTTATTGAATTAGTTTTCATCTGTTTTTTTTCCCTTATAGGCTACACTGTTCTGTATATAGTATGTTACAAATGTTAGTGAGCTGATAGCATTTGTACCCTATCTGATAGCATTTGTAGCCATCATGGGCACACTCCTGACCCAAAGCTATTCCAAATAGTAGGTAGTAAATTTATAGTGCCATAAAAATACCTTGTTTTGGCCAAAACCTAAAGTAGCATTACATGTGTCTTTTGTGAATAGAGCAAAAGTTTTGTCCAAGAGTGTGCACAGAGACAAAAGTGTCAGTTGTAAATATCTGTATTACCTTTGTATTACCTTTTTCCTGGATGTGGACTTTTCTCTTTATTCATCAACCATCTTCTTTTTGAATTTGCATCCCTTTATATTCCAATTAGCTGACAGTAAGGGAAGACAGATCAGGGTTGGTTTATTTTCACTTTTCTCCTATGTGGTGAGAATAAAGAGGACATACAGTGTCTTAAGGAGCCATGGTGCAGAATATAACATGTAATATAGTATGTATGTGTGTGTGTGTGTGTGTGTGTGTGTCCAGGTAAATATGCTCAGGTGGGAAATGTAGATATATAGTATGTGCTACTGATTCAAAACCATTTAAGTTATGTTGTTATTAAGTTACCCAGTTTTAGCTTTCAAGTGCAGATGTGTTGCCATGAAGAGGGTAATTGTAATCCTGGTACACCTCTGGGCCCTAGTGTGGTTCTGTAGGTTGTCTGTCAAGAAAGCGGTGAGAACAAACACTTTCTTTATGGGATATTTTAATTTTAATGGCACAAACCACTCAAGAAATGGAAATTAGGAGTCGCCACATCAGTGCCTGTGCATTTTTTCAAAAAAACGCATTGATTTATTTTATGAAGTACTACAAGGAATTCCTGAAAATAGGTGACACACATGCTGTGATGTGAAGGTGCCCATGAAGCACATAAAGGTGTGCTTATTTACTCAATATCTTATTTAAATTTATTGAAAGTGACAGCAAAGCCTTCTACATTGTTAGAAAAAAATCTAAACAATACAAAAAAGTGTCACAATTACCACAAAAATATTAAGCAGCACAACTGTTATCAGCTTTGATAATAATAATAAATATTACTTGAGCACTAAATCTGCATGTTAGAATGATTTATTCTTCATAAATCATTGTGATATGTTCATTTGGTGGAGACTGACACTGAAGATTCAGCTTTGCCAACACAGGAGTAAATTACATTTTGAAATATCTTAAAATAGAAAGCAGTTCTTTTAAATTGTAATCATTTTCACAATGTTGTTGTTTTTACTGAATTTTTGATCAAGTAAATGCAGCCTACAGTAAGTAAAGTCTTTCAAAAATATTAAATTTCGACCTCAAACTTTTGAATGATAATGTATAGATAACAAAATAGTATGTTTCATCAGTGAGTAGATTAATGCAAATATTGTATGACCCTTGTTCATTATCTATACTTACATATGCATCATATACAACCAATGTAATCACACCATGAAAGAATAAAATGTAAAAATGTACAGGCATACAACTACAAATCTGTCATATTATGCTGTGTGTCATTTCTCATACCAATGACTGCATTATTTACTGATGTTGCCTAAGCAGTAGCGAAAGGATCTTGTCTCTTGACAACATTTGGCTCTATGACACACACTGTCATGCAGGTTGACAAGCTGTCAATCACCCTTCGCTTTGCAGCATATTACCTGATGGAAAACCTAAACCCCAGTCAATGGTCTGAGACCCATGTGACTGGTTTGTGGGTCCAAATGTCACTTGTCTCATTCAGATCCAGTCACCTGGATCTCCTGTCAGGAACACACAGCAATCAAATGACCCTGAAACTCTCCAGAGCTTAGCTTGAATCAAAGCAAAGCAAAGCAATTACTGGCTTTCAAACAGACATTTGTAGTGTCGTGCAAGCAAACTTCCAACAGGGAAGTTCTAATGATGGCATATATCACAAAGAATGAATGAGATGAAAATTGTATTGACTAATTTATCTCTGAATTATGTGTACAACAAGGCCTACAGTGTTTGCTTTCAAACAATAGAGAATGTTACCTTTATTGAGATCCTCACAACGGTATCTTTCTAAGAGAAGTGATGTCAGAAATAACCTTCGCTTCCCAGACACTCTCAGGTGAGTAGAAAAGATAGAGCACTTCTCCTGCAGGCTGCACATCAAATGTAATTAAATTTTGTTTGCAGTTATATCAACTCAACATCAGTCTCGACAAAGGAGATTAGTGAGTTTTAAAAAGCCAGGCGCAATTAATCGGTTTCAGCAAGACAGCTGTTTATGATGGCCAGACGGGAATTTCTTCAGAATATTTCAGGCCTGAGTGAGCTCCTGTATTTTGAATGACTGACTACAAAATGCTTCTTTTGCTCGCAAAAGCTTAAAGAGACAATTCGCCCAAAAAAATGAAAAATCTCCCCTTCAAGTTGTTCCAGACCTGTATGAGTTTCTTTCATCTGTTGAGCACAAAAGAAGATATATTAAAGAATGTTGGAAACCAAACAGTTGATGGTAGCCATTGACTTCCATAGTATGTAAAATAAAAAATTACTATGGAAGTCAGTGGCTACCGACAACTCTTTGGTGAGTAAATGATGACAGAATTTTCATTTTTGGATGAACTACACTCTTAAAAATAAAGCTGCTTCGCAGTGCCATAGAAAAACCTTTTTGTCTAAATGGTTCCATAAAGAACCTTTAACATCTGAAGAACCTTTCTGTTTCACAAAAGGTTCTTTGTGGCAAAAGAAGGTTCTTCAGATTATAAAAAGGTAAGGAAGAGAAGGTTCTTTAAAGAACCTTTGACTGCATGGTTCGTTGTAGGACCAAAAATGGTTCTTATGTGGCATCGCTGTGAAGAACCTTTTAAGCACCTTTATTTTTAAGAGTGTATTCTTAATGCTTACTGTAATTTGTTTGGTTAGGTCAGTGCCATAACACATACCTTTCAAGGTCTTTAGAGGTTTTGTTGTTCTTTGAACTGCCTATATGCGCATAATTGGTTCACATTCATCAGTCCCGCCAGATAAAATCAAGTCGAGTCATTCAAAAATGACCTAAAACTGGTTTGCCAGAGACTTTCTCTCTTTGGGCACAGATAGGGTGTAGTGGTCCGTCTGATTGCAGGCCTGTGGAGGACTGCGCGTTTGTGTGCTAAAGAGAGAGAGAGAGAGCATGTAAGCTGAGTGGATGCTAATCGCTGCTTCCCGTGCCAGAGCATGTCTTCCTGGTCCAAATGAGATTAGAGCGGTGTGTGCGTGGGGCTGTGGAGGTGAAAGGTAAAGGCACTTATCAGGAGGGTTCCCCTCAGGGGCTGCGGTGACTGACTCAATCAGAACCCCGGCACGCACTTCTCACTGGATTAGACTAATCAGGAAAGAGCAGGAGGGATGTATAGACCACTTATCGGGACAAAAAACATTGGGCTCCCTTTCCCTTTGAACAGACCCTACAGAAATGTTTGTTAATTTTATTTATTGCAGGATGCTTGTCACCGTGGCAATCTTCCATAGAATCATTAAACAGGGCTCTTCGATGCACGAAAGGCACTCAGTGTTTACATGCCACAGAGATAGCAAAGTCTTTGATGTTTTAAGACCCCCGTTCCCTCTCACTTATTGTCTTTATTATATATTTATTTCTCTCTCTCTGTTTGTTTAGGAAGCCACCGCAGATCATCCTGATGTACGGTAGTGAGTTAAACAAAAAGTATGAATAATTATACTGAGGCAACTTCAGGAGCTAATTGGGCCTTTAGCGTGCTTGCGAAAGCACTAGCGATAAAGCAAATTACCGCACCTATGAGTACCTCCAAATTAATCTCTTTTTCTGGAAGGGATTTAGAATAGTTTACAAATATACAGTCTATCTCTCCTGCTCAGATCAGAAAAATGTTATTGGTTTATTACAGGAAAAAAAAAGAAACATTTAAAAAAATGAAACCTGCAAAACAGGCCTACTTGAGATCATACTTAAGAACTGCCACCGGCCCATTAAAGACAGTATGAGAGCAGGAAATACAGTAATCTGGTTTAATTAAGACCACCTGAGCGTAACGAGGGCTACATTTAAATGATTCAGCCTCATTAGCCCATATGAATCTCATCGACTAGCAGTTAACAGACACTTAGTGACTCTGACGCAGAGTCTGCCCCGGGTTTCTTGTTTACCCACAGTCCATTATTGATATGTCTGCAAACGTTAAAACCGATGGTGAGGTCTCTGGACAGAGTCTAAGAAAGCATCAGATTATAATGATACGGTGGCCTTGACAATCCTGTTGCCTTGGTTGTGTTGTACTGAAAGCTCATAGAGATGGGGTAATTGTGAGACGATGTGTGTGTGTGTATATGTGTGTTTTTAATACGTATTTCTAGTCTAGTTCACCGTGATCTTACACGTGACAAGCTGAGAATGGATGGATGGAGTCTAGTTCAGTTTTAAGAACATTCAATCAGAATGTGCAGTTATGCAAAAATTTCCAAACCCGATCTCATTAGAAAACATTATTTTACGACTCGCCAGTTTCAAATGAATTTGTATAATTTGATTCACATCAATTTGTTATTTAAAAAAAAAAAAAAAACTCAATCTAAACCTAACCCCACAAATGAAAATTATGTCATTATTTACTCACCCTCAAGTTCCAAACCTGTATAAGTTTCTATCTTCTGTTGAGCACAAAAGAAGATATTTTGAAGTGTGTTGGTAACCAAACAGTTGATGGTAGCCATTTACTTTCATTATAGTATGAAAAAAAAAAAAAAAAATATATATATATATATGGGAGTTGATGGAGATCAGAAACTCTTCGGTTACCCACATTCTTCAGAAGTGTTCATCAGAAGAAATAAGTTCATACAGGTTGGTAAATAATGACAGGATTTTTTTTTTTTTTTTTTTTAATTTTTGGATGAACTGTCCCTTAAAACCCATGCTAAATACAAATCTGTATTTGAAGCTAAGCGTATCCCATTATTCCTCATGTTCAGGAACTCATGTGCCCCGAAATCATGCAATGTCAATGAAAACTCTGTTGTGTTATAGATTTTATTGGTACAGAGATGTGTATTAAAAAAAAAGTTTGCAAATGCTTTTATCACTTAATTTGAGGCACCACTATTTTAAAAGTGCTATAAAAGTATTTATAGTTTAATTTTTTAAATAAAGCTCTGTAAAAACTTACAATTTTGCAACACTCTGCTGTAAGTGTGTCCAATCATGTAATCAAAAGTTCTTTGCACACTTGTGTTCTTCATGCCCACTTGAACAAATGACAAATGTAAACACTACAGGTGTTGGTATTGAGACAGGATAGTGGGATGTAAGCAGATCATATTTTTGCTGATAAAGGAATAGTTCATATAAAAATGAAAATTCTGTCATGATTTACTCACCCTCAAGTTGTTCCAAACCTGAATGTTGGTAACCAAACAGCTGACTGTTGCTATTGACTTCCATTGTATTTTTATACATGTATTATATATGTGACCCTGGACCACAAAACCACATATTGACCACATAAGTGTCAATTTTTTAAAACTGAGATTTGTACATCACCTGAAAGCGGAATAAATAAGCTTTCCATTGATGTATGGTTTGTTATGATAGGGCAATAACTGGCCGAGATACAACTATTTGAAAATCTGGAATCTGAGGGTGCAAAAAAATCAAAATACTGAGAAAATCCCCTTTAAAGTTGTCCAAATGAAGTTCTTAGCAATGCATATTACTAATCAAAAATTAAATTTCGATATATTTACGGTAGGAAATTTACAAAATAAATTTTTGGCATAAAAGAAAAAATTATCATTTTGACCCATACAATGTGTTTTTGGCTATTGCTACAAATATACCTGTGCTACTTAAGACTGGTTTTGTGGTCCAGGGTCACATATAGCAATACAGTTGAGTTATACAGACATGTGAAATGGGTGATAAGGGAGAAGTGAGTTCTGTTTAAGACACATTAGCTATGTATTCACACATGACTGAGATGTGATCACTAAAGAGACCAGGTAAAGGCCATGTTGCCCACCCATGCCTTGACGTAGCACTGTACTTCAGAAACATTGACTCTTATGAAAATGTCAGACAGTAATTGATCATTCTCTCCATCCATTGTATCACTCAAATAAACTAGAGCCTCTATGAGCTGACCTTTACATCCACCCATCTTCCCCTCTTTCTTTCCCCTTTGCAAGTTTAAAATTCTCTTTTTTCAGTGAGAGATCACATTGGTCTCCAAAGGTTTACTTTTCTGCTTGTGAATTAACAGAACCACTGTACAGAATATATTCAGTGATAATTTCTTTAGCTTTGCATCATTACATCATTATACTATTAATCTGAATTTCTTTTAATCATGTTGGTTTATGATGTTTGTGTATGCACAATAAACTGTCCTTTATTGCATTTGTTTTGTGGGAACAGGGATGTGACTAGAACAAATATGATTACAGTATCAAGATCACTATCAAAATTAATCATAATATGTTTATTCTGGCAAAGTTTCAAATTAGTTTGTACAGAAAATTATTTTAGAATTTATACTCATAAGACCGATACTAAGGTAATAGACTGAAATAAGCATATTGTTATGTATGTTTAATTACTTTTTTGGTTTCAATAATGTTAATCAACAAAACAACACAAACTGACTCAATGCTTTATGGAAAGCAGCCAAAAGCCACTCAAAATCTGAAAGAGAAATAGAAGAAAGAATATTATTTCAAGCTAAATGAGTTGTACTGACCGCAATCCCACCGTACTGTCATATCATTTAAAAAATTTTTTTTTTCGCTTGATCTTTTTAAAATCAAACCTTTTTAGGTTAGCATAGCGTATCTTTTGAATCTCAAGACTCCGGTACCAAAAGGCACTGTATTGAAACACGGTCTTTGTACGTCAACAATGCCTATTTGGTGCACTGCCTCTGATTATATCATTCACAATGACGTAATAAAGAGGATATAGTACTGATTACGAGATGCAGATTATTACTATCATTTCCAAAAACCCAAATTATTATTCTAGTTGATATTTAATTAATGATTAGTGTAAGATATGAAAGTTTTTAAACTTTGTACTTTGTTCCTGGTCTTAGCAATTGCAGCTGTGCAGAGCCTTCTGAGTAATCCCAATGAATGAATGGCAGTTTATTTCAGTGATAATTTCATAGAGGTTGTAATTATTTTAAACAAGTATACTACATTGGTTAACAAAATAACCTAATGTACAAATCTAAACTGATGCCCTTGTTTTCTACAGTGTTATACCCACCCTACCTATTGTAACAACTCAGCCCGGTAATGAGGTACTGTTGTAACCATGGAATTCTTTGTACTTGACATTAATTTACTGTTTTTTAAAAGTACAGTTTACAAAAAAAAATATATATTTTCTTTTTTTTCCCTAAATGGTGTTGAGGAACTTAATCATTTTCATTTATATGAGCCACTGTACATACAGTAGTGACAAACAGCAGTTTGTTTATTTTATTTTATTTTATTTTAAGCCTGCAGGATAATTTGGGGACAGGGAACAAGCTTTTAGAAGGGAAACAACTAAACCTCATGTCCACACATCTCTGTGTTTGCTACGCTAGTTTTATATGGTGGTTGCAGCTAGCAGTAAAATTAGAAAGACATTTCAGAGGCAAATCAAGTTTTTACATTTTGCTTAAAGATTATAAAGACAGTAGTATTTAGACTTTTGATTTCATGTTTAGCTTATAGGATAATGAATAGTTTAAGGGGTCAGGGTTTGGCTGGTTAGCATGGTCTAGTTAGCCACCATTATGAAATTCACACCATTATGAAATTCAATTTTTTTTAATGATACTAGTGTCTTAAGACTATCACAGCTATGTATAAAATCAGCATTCGAGAGAACAGTTTAATAACAATTACCATTAAAACAGGTGTTACCACTGGGATACGGCAAGATTCACTCCAGGGTTAACTGGCGTTTGACCTCTAAAGACTCCTGGGTACCAGCAACATTTAAGGAGACTGCAAACTCACATTCAAGTCTGGCTCTACTACGTACAGTAACAGGCACTTTTTACAGTCCAATCAGTTCCCAGTGGATACAATCAATACACACTCTGAATTTTTTTCTCATGTAACATTCAGTTTTATTCAGAAATGCATATAAATATTGTGAAATAAAATAGGCAATTGCAATTAAAAAAAAAAAAGTCTGCAATACGCTTCAGAGAGAAACAAAAGACTGCAGCTATTATGACTGCTGCAGTAAAACCTGACTAACACTAAGTGAACCTGTAAGTGGGGGAAAAAAAGAAATGATGTGCTCTATTCATCTCCTGAATGTTTCATTTCAGTAACGTGTAAATAACTGCAATATTATTATTATTTTGAATATTGTGTGACAAGTGGTGATGATCAATAAAATAAAATGAAGAGCTTTTCAAATAATCAAGCACTAAAGACATGAAACCTTTCTGAAAACTTTCAGGTCCTGAACTGTAAAAATATCACTAAGTGCCATACAAGGCTTTTCAGTGTTTTACATCTATTGATTAAGTTTCATTTTTCCTCTGATATTTCTTTTTGTGTTGTCAAAGAACAAGAACATTTTCTAAATGGTTCTTGTTTCCAATTACTTTTTATGTAGTGCACTGTCTACGCACTCTCTTAGTTCTGTTCAACAAATGAAAAGCCTTATTTGTGAATGCCTCACAAGGCCAACATTTATTGTGAAGTCAAAAGTGTGGCCATTTCTTCTATTTATCGATTTGCCCATGAAGATGCGTTCTCTCAGTGTGTTGAAATGAATAGCATTTAAGAACACTTGTTTTGAGGTGGAGGCCATTGAGTGAACTGCCTGAGCATCTTTGTCCTGCCAAAGCAGCTGTGTATTGTCTAAGTTCAACTTGTCTCTTTGCTGAACTCACAAAACCTGTCAAATTAAATCTCATTCTATTTAAAAAATCTGAATGTACTGCTCCCTGACTGGAATAATTCAGACATTCCAAAAGAAAACGTTGTTAAAAATGTTATTAAATCTGGTTAACATTATAACCAAGCAAACATTAATTGTTTAAAAAAGCATAATAGATGGAACATTCTGTGACAAACAAAACCAGGAAAAAAAAAAAGTCTTGTTCACTGTCATGTTGAGGTGCACACATTTCTTGTCCAGTGCTTTATTCAGGGTCACAATTTTTTTTTCTAAAACATCTTTATATGGCACTTTTTATTTTATTTATTTATTTAACATAATTTGTATGGCAATTAAAGCCTGGCAGTCACTGTCAACTCAAGCGGTCCTTAATCAATGCTTGGACACTGCAAATAACCATTTTCTTAAATTGGGAACAGAAGTACACCCATTTTTCATCTATTTTCTAAATGCCTATTATTGATCTTATTGTGAACAGTTAGTCCATGCATGTTTCATTTTTCCTTTTTTTTTTGACCTTGTAATTTTTAATCAGAATGTCATAACTCAATCTTCCAGTGAAATGACAGACTCCTCTCTGATGATTTCTCCAATCATTTTGTCTGTGTAAACCCTGCCCTTTTCTTACAATTGCCTGCAAGCTTGCATTCAGATCTTCTTCATCCAATCAACAACCGATGAATAGAACCAAGTCCCCGTCATACATTTGTTTGTTTTCAATAATCCTTTTTAGGACATCACAATATGGAAGGTGTCAGGTTCATACTAGCTCTATCAAGCTCAATCAATCTCAGTCAACTCCTTCTTCTCCCTTTTTTTTTTTTTTTTTTTTAAAGAGAAGAACTAATGTTATCTTAAATTTCATGTATCATTTGAGTTGTTTAAGCAGCATTACACATTATTTATATCTTAGCCATACTGTACTTTTGAAAAGTGAGTATTTTAAAGTTTACAGACTGGCCACATTTACTTCCTTCAACCTTAATACAAGGTTGCAAAAAGATGATAAAAATAAACTTTTTTTGGACCAAAGAGAGAAGACAGAGGAGAACAGGGTTCTAGTGAGGGTCTGGTGACTTGGTAAGAGAACATCATTAGCATTCATTATAGTCCTATAAGCTTGAGTAATTACAGGCGTGAGAGCACGGTAGAAGAGCGGTTTACACTGTTAGTAATTTGATTTCCATCTACGCTAATAACTTCCTTTGTGCGTGTTTATGTGCCGTGGCAGAACACAAGTACTGTTTGGCTGCAGGCTGAATGAGGAGGAGAAAGAAAAGGCTTTTTAAAATATCTGTAATTAAGTTGTATTCATCTTATTGCACTGTCACAATCCAGATCTGTGACATGGGAGAGATAGAGGACAAGACTCAACTAGGTTTACATGCACTTAAGATGTTAGGCGTGTGATAAATACTGGATCAGTTTTAGTATAGACGTCACATCGCAAAGCATATCTGTGTTTTTTTTCCACTTTAAGATTGAATTTAAACTGATAAAAATTGCTATAATCTTTTTTATCGGATGACTCTATAAAGTTACCCAGCACGTTTAAGATGAAAATAAGCTTTTTTCATTAATTAACCTTATTAAGCCACAGTAAAATGAAGATAAATGTGATCTATTTGTCTCTGTGTGGGTTTGATGCACTTCATAGGAGAAATATGATTGGATGGTTTTGTTCTGAGCTGATCTGTGACTCTGTGTACACAGGCCCAAATGCCATTCAAAAGAATGAATAGAACTAGTAAAAGAACCAAATAGACCATTTATAAGCAGAAAGAAAGCCGGACTATTCACTTCTTTTTAAACCAAAGATACGATCTTTTTAAAAAAAATGTTATATTTCTTTTATTTTGCAGCTATGCAAAATAAGAAAAAGTAATCTAGAATGTAGTGGCATCTGAATTACTGCGCATCTTTAGATGAAAGAGAGAGAAATAATTGAGATCAGAACAGAGTCATGGCTCTCTTTAGTGAGTGTGTGTTGGTGTGTTTGAAGAGTGTGCACCGCATTCATATTTCATCATAGAACAAAACCTATTCACTTGCTCTTTCATTGTGAATTATTTATATATTTGTTTATCCGAGATGTTTCGGCACTCGCTCCCAGACCTTGTAGGTCTTGTCATTGACTGCTCTGCCTCCATGCGTCCTCTTGTTAGAAAGACAGATGAGGTGAAGGTGAAGTACGGTGATGTGGTAAACCGCCACGGAACACACAAAACAACATACTATCGGCTAAAATGCTGTTTTTTTGTTTTTCAGAATGTAACGTTTCTAAGGGAGTTCACAGAAGGTGACCTGTTGGTAATTGCATTGAAATGAGGGTGAGCTGTAGTTTGAACCGTGAATGTTTCTGCCACAGTTTCGGCTCATGTCCTTAAAACCTTCCTGCTGTAAACCTTAGCAAATGTCTCTCTTACACTTTCGCTCAGGGCAGGGTATAGAAATGGAGGCATGGGGTCAGCAGGTTAACCCAACGTCTTTGTTATCGCACAATAACTTCCTATTTACCTGCTGGGCCAATTCCTTTCTTCTCTATGCGAGTGTAACCCAGCTGCCAAAACCTGGTCTTTGTCTCGACGAGGAGTGGTGACCCATGCATTTGGGTTACGTTGCTTGAGTTTCAATAGCCTGTAGGATCTGCAGGTGGAGGGGGACTGACTCATGCCACTGCCCTAGGAAAACACGTGGAGCTCATAAGGCGACCTGGAAGACACTGCCAGTTTAAACCCCCCACAATGCCGTCTTTAAAATGAACTGCTTTCTGCAAAAGTGAGATCAAGTGAAATGATCAAAATCTGTCTGAGGTTACTTGACTCGAACGCAATTAATGTGTCAAAGTACTGGCAGGTACACCGACATGAAACAAAAAAAATATTAGAAATGGTGAAACGGCTCTGCTTGTTGTGACATGACACCCACTCGAGCGAGCGGCAGCGTAAAATAGACGGCTTCTGTATTTGAAGTGTTTTAATTGTTCTGTTTTGATGACAGAGAGGAGAGCATTATCCACTTGCTGTTTGACAGGTAATGAGTGAGGAGAATAAGGAGACATTGTTTTCTTTTTTCCCTCAACGATTTGAATGTCAAACTCTGTTTTGTGAATTGACGGACTGGAATGTCAACACTGGCTTCTCACTATCCAGCAGACTTAGAAATAGAACAATATTTTCCCCCCTCCGCTTTTTTTCTTTTTGTGTTGTATTGTGATTCTGCTCTATGGGAATTTCTTTAAATGTAATATCTGAAACTTCTATTTACTATTAAATCATGCGTCTGTGGTACAAAAGAAAACAGAAGATGAATTGGATATTTTGTTACTTTGAAAGAACTGTCTTGGCCACAACACAATGCATAAAAGAAAGAAACGAACAAAGGTATTGTGCATACAAAACTCTGAAAGAGCATGTCTTCTAAAAACAAGTTAAGTGATTATTTACTGTGGTCCAGAAGGGTATTGCACTGCCAGTTTTACTCCTGGCATTCACCAGGTCTTCTCTGCTCATCTGCCAACTGTGTCAGAGATTCTGGCGTTCAGCGATGCCAGTATGAGGACAGTCTGTGCCAGTGTAGAAGGAGGAGGAATGGCCTTACCCACCCATGGAGCCATTGTGTGTCTGACTGATCCACTGGCATTGATGCTCTGGCTTCCCATTGGAAGGTATGTTGCGCTGGAATGTTGGTACTCCTCAAATGCGGTCCTTCAGGTGACAGGAGTGCTGCTGGATATTATTGTGCTCTCAAAAGATCGCACAGCAGCACAAATTACTCAAATGACTGCAAATTTTAGTATCATCTGTGCATGCTATTCACTGTAAAAAGGAACTGTTGAGAAACATTAAAAAGAGCAACATGATGCAAGATATTTGGGCAAAGATTTTTAACCAGTTTTACCAATCTTAATAATTGTTGACAGTAATATTATTTTGTTTAACCAACATTTTACGCAACCAATAAATTCTTATCTTTTTGTTCAATAAAATAAAATTACATTTCATTTGTGTGATTTTATATGCTTTTAATGGGGGAGGGGGGGGTGCTATTTGTGGTGGTGGTGTGTGTGTGTATGTGTATGGTTCCATATAATGAACAACAAGCAAGTAAATTATGACAGAACAACAACAGCAGAAACAGTTAGTAAAACTATAAGCCTATAACAGTAACGGCATATTTTTGTATGCTTTTATATGTGCTGGGTCCTTATTAATGTGTGTGTGTGTGTGTGTGTATTTATATATACACACACACACACACACACACACACATATATATTAGTGCTGTAAAATAAAAGTTTTTGTTTACATAATATATGAGTGTGTACTGTGTATATTTATTATGTATATATAAATACAAACACGTGTATTGTATATATTTAAGAAAACTATGTTATGTTTATATATAATATAAAATGTAAGAATATAAATATATAAATGTATATACATGTAAATATTTTCAAAATATATACTGAATGTGTGTGTACATAATAAACACAGTACACATACAGATATTATGTAAACAAAAACTTTTATTTTGAATGCAATTAATCACGATTAATTGTTTGACAGCACTAACACACACACACACACACACACACACACACACATATATATGTATGTATGTATATATATATATATATATATATATATAAAAACAAATCAACACATTGTTCAAAATAAAATTTGAACAAACAACTGTTGAAACTAATAAATCCTTGTGATGTCAAAGCTGAATTTTTCAGAAGCCATTTTTCATTCTTTAGTGTCACATGATCATTCATATACGCTGATTTTGTGATCTGGTAACATTTCTTGCAATTATCACTGTTGAAAACAGTTGTGCTGCTTAGTATTTTTGTGTAAACCATGATATTTTTCAGCATTCTTTGATGAATAAGAAGTTCAAAATAGCAGCATTTACTTGAACTATTATTTTTGAAACATTATAAGTCTTTCACTTTTGATAAATTTAACGAATCCTTGCTGAATAAAAGTATCAATTTATTTTAAAATATATTACTAGCTCAAAAAATTCAAACAATAGTGTATATTATAGAATTTCATAAACATTATTTCTAATAAAATAACTAAATAAATACAAAAAAGTATTTAAAATGTATTTACAATTTTAAGTTTCTGTATTATAGTGTCATATTTAAAACATTAACTTCATAGCATTAATTCTACAATGAATTTCTGTGTAAATGCACTGATGCCACAGTGCTGCAGGACTTGCATTGCAGGGCTTACAAACTATCATTCTGTTGAGCGAAGAAAAAAAAAAATCAGCAACCTTGTCATCATCTCAAAATATGCCTGTGCTACTATAATATTTCCCAGGTCCTGTCTCTCTTTCTCTTTGCCTCTCTCGCTTTTCTCACTAATCCCTGGTAAATGGCTAAAGTATAGAAAGCCCTGCAAGAGAGGAGGTTTTGTGCTTGGAGGAGTGTTCAGTGAAGCACGCAGGAGAGAGAAGACACCAAGGGCACATAGTTTGAGCTCAAGGTGACCTCAGATACACACACACCCTCTGTTCCGTCACACGCAGAAGGACGGGAAGATATAAAGGTAAAGATATAGATCAGATTTATGGGAAACCTCTGTCTGTGACATAATTTTTTTGGTCTACTCTTATGCCTCTGTCTTCAGCTCCTGGAAATGAAGCCCTTCCACTTCTCAATGTAATATGTTTCCACATAATTAATTCTCTTCTTTGTGAATTCTCTCTAAATTCTCTTCAGTAAAGCAGCATCTCTCTCTCTCTCTTGCCCCTCCGCCCCCTCTCGGTGCTGGATGATGAAAAGCTCTTGTAGGAGTAGGAATGGCTGCAGGCTGTAGACAGGCTCTTCCATTAGCCATGTTAAATATGAGAAGACAGGACTGTGTGAAAAGAGGCCCAGGCAGAAAGCTCTCCCTCCCACAGTCTCCGAACCTCAGCCACAGAAGCAGTTAGGGTTTGAGCCGGGCCACGGTTCTGTAAACCACAACGCTAATTAATGTATCTCCACCCCTTCCGCACATGGAGAGAGGACAGATTAACAGGATGAATTTCAGAGAAGGGAGGAAAGTTTGGAGTGTTAGCATTAGGCCTGCTTCATAATGTTTACATAAGCAGCATATGAGCGCAGCTGCTAGGCTGTGGCTTTATATAGAAAATAAAATGGGTTATTAGATTGAATGTTTTTCTTTAATTTATTTATGTCCAAATTTAAATTAATTTGCATGGAAAAGAATATTGCTACAAACTGTACCTATACACTTCTTGCATATGTCTGGATAAAAAGTTTTAAAACTGTGGTCCCAGGACCTACAAAGAACCACAATGGGGGAAAAAATGTAAAAAAAAACAAAACAAAAAAATAGATAAATAAGTTTATAAATAAATAAATATTTATTTTTTTATTATTATTAATAATAATGATAATAATTTCTTTCTTTCTTTCTTTCTTTCTTTCTTCTGACTTTTCAGTCTAAGTACCAGCTTCAAACTACCATCAACACTTAACACTTAAATATTTAGCAGCATATACACTGGATTTTCATTAATATCATAGTTTGAATAGGTTAATACCATTTTTTGCTATTCATTCATTCATTCATTCATTCATTGTGTGTTTTTGTTATTGTTCTATATTATTATATATTATTATTATCATCTATCATTTATTTATTGTTTTTTTTTGTTTATTTGTTATTCTTTTCCCCCTTTAATAATGCATTTATTATCCCTCTCTATTATTATTATTATTATTAAAAAATTTGACATCGTTTCATTTTGCTTTCTACACACTGTTTGGAAATCATTTAATTATATTCTACTGATAGATTAAAAAAACTATACATTTTCTAGATAACATTTGACACATATGTCGAATTTTTTATAATCCACAGTAAAATTTTTACATCAAAAGACATTTATTTATATTTGTATTTTAGGAAGTCTGTACTATCAAAACAAAACAAAAAATTGTCTGCATTCTGTCACATTTACTGAATTTACAGATTTACAGAAAATACTGTCTTCGCTTGTCACTGCTTATATAACTCTCACCAGCCTAACATTCATCATCATCAAACAATGGGTGAACATTGTTTTAGAGCCTAGATTGGAAAAGATATGCACATTATCCATATTTTTCAGCTGAGCAGCATATGACGTGCAGCAAACAGGCTCAGCGCTGAAACTTCGCTCGCAGCTACACTTCTGCTACGCAGTACTGTACAGCTAATGTGGGCAGTGGCGCTAAAATAAAATGGCGTGAAACAAGCCTTTCTTTTCTAGTCACAAGTAATGTTTCTGGTAGCGTCTGGTAAGTTAACCCACATGGTCTGCTATGTTTGTTATGACTCCCACAGTCTACCAATTACAAACTCTTCAGGCTGTGCAGATCAGATGCGCTAAAGCCTTGTTGGAGTGTCTGAAGTGCTGTCCGCCCCATCACCTTTGACCTGACACCCGACCCCTGATGTGTTTGGTTGGGCTGCAGTTGTCACGCGGGACAATAGGAGGAAGACGACAGGCCTGGAACGCGGCGGCAGTTTGTTGGCCTTTGGGCGCAGACACCATCCGCCAACCCCCTCCCACCCATCACCTTAGTGGGGTAAATCCAAATCACTCAACTGTGTCTCCTGCCCCCCTCCTTCTCCAAAACCTCAATCTCCTGCCTGTGCTACTAACAAGATCTGATACCATCAGATAACTGCTAGAAGTGCAGAAGTGGGTGGAGAAATCATTCTCCACCACCAACGAGATGTCACCACCATCTTTGTTGGAACTGTCACGTTAGAGTGGTTTGTGCTCCTCGCTTATTGGAAAGACCAACAGACATTGTTCGGCAAATAAAAACATGCCTCCAATATCAGATCTCATCGCCATCCTGAAAATGATTGCTGGATGAAGTATGTCATAGACAAGATTGCCTATGTGTGTGAGCGTGTGTGTGCGTTTCCCGTTTGAGGCTTCCGTTCTGGCGTATGCAAGATTCAAATTATTATCGTTCAAGTTCACGATAGATCCTAGATCCGCATCTAGCATTATGAGTAATTTAAAGCTGAAACTGCTTAACCGTTTCACAACAGTTCAAACAAAGCACAAGAGATTTTAATGAGTGTCAGAGGCCAAAGAAGATCTGATAATCTCAATGAGATGAGAGAAGAAACCTTAAATGGATATTAATATCAAATCAGGACTTGAGGAGTGGGAGCAGCGTAGCGCGAAATGCCCAATCTGAGGATCTCAGACTCGTCTCTGCGCTGGCACTAATGTGAGCTGACCTCTCCGAGCCCTCTGTTAGGATCTGGAGAGGCTCTGATTAATAATGGAGAAACGGTGCGGTCAAAGACAGCTATCTTGCCGTATGAGTTGGAGATGTCCCTCTGCGTCAGTCACCCTGAAAAACACAGCCGTCCTAGAGCCCCAGTGGACGGAATCTATAATTGATGAGAGATCAAAAACGAAGAAGGACACTATGTAGGTTGTGATTTGAATGGTCGAATGTGCTGGAATGGGCCAGGAGGTGATTTTCTAGTCAGTTTGATGGTAGAAAATGCACAAAATACAAAAAAATCAACAGAATGTGGCACAAATTTCACATTTACAAGATGTAAAACATTCCTAAAACACTTTTCAGTCTAAGTACCACCTTCAAACCACTGTCGACACTTAACACTTAAACATTTAGCAGCTATACTGGATTTTCAGTAATATCAAATTACACATGAGACCTCATAAGTCTCTTGACTAGTTCTTTCAAGTTCCTTATGACAGCAGCTTCGAAAAACACCCATACACCACAATAATACAATTTAGAAGTTTTGTAATAGTTTTATACATTTTATTTTAAAAAAGTAAATACTGAAATGCAATATAAACACACCAAATCCAATATGAATTTGTAGTCTTTCCTTCTGTTAAATTTTTTTTTGTCTGTTTAGAAGTGCTGGAAGTGCTCTGTCTGGTTTTATTATTGATATGATGCCTGAAAAAGTGTTGAAGTGAGTCATACACAAACCATTCTTAAAGACTGACATTAAGAAATGGCACATTCTATAATTTGGGGTATTATATGCTTTCCCTTAATGGATGGAGAAAATTGTAAGAAAAAATATCATTATTATCAATGGACATGAAATGTTCCCTAAATTGTAGAATAACTTATTGATCTAATGAACTGGATGATTCTCGATGCTTCTGCTGTGCCACTTGAAAACTGCAAACAGTTTTTGCATGTGTGTGTGTGTGTGTGTGTGTGTGTGTGTGTGTACCTGGTATTTATCATGTTCTGGGGACCAAATGTCCCCACAAGGATAGTAATACCAGTAAATATTTATCTTGTGGGGACATTTGAGGAAACAAGCTTATTAATCATACAGCATAAAGTTTTTTGAAAATCTAAAAATGCAGAAAGTTTCCTGTGAGCGGTAGGTTTAGGTGTAGGGTTGGTGTAGAGCAATAGAAAATACAGTTTGTACAGTATTAAAACCATTACGCCCATGGAATGTCCCCATAAAACATGGAAACACAAAATGTGTGTGTGTGTGTGTGTGTGTGTGTGTGTGTGTGTGTGTGTGTGTGTGTGTGTGTGTTTGTTTTTTGTTTGTTTTGGATGTACCCTAGAGTACCATTTTAATACTATGATTCATGAATATGGTAAGCTAACTGTTCAGTACTATGTTAAGTACCATGGTATTTCCATCTGATACCATCTAAATTAAATAAAACAGTGTTAACTAAATTAACCCTGATATGAAGCGGAAGTAGCACTTGCGACAACTATTTAAAGACCCGTTATTTTCATTGTTCGCATTTCACAAACTATCTGTGTGTGTGTCTTTGTGTGCTCTTGTAAGCTTTCACTATACTTTATGGAGAAAGATTATTGTCTGATAGAGGTGTTGATCAAACATGTCTAGACCTAAGTATATACTCGGGTGTCTTCTTTCAAGCCTGAAAGCATGTCATACTCTAAACAGGCTTTATCTTACACACTCATCTCTTTTCTTCCTCGTGAGCTCCCTCAGGGGCCACATGCTAGCACAGGAGCCTTCCATAGCTGGAGGAACAACCTTCGCTCATGAACTGGAACTCAAAGACAAGCTTAATGAGTCTGTGTAACTGTACAACAAACGCTTTTCTTTAGCAGACATTCTGAGAGAGACAATTCTCCAGTTGTAGAATACACTTTTAGTGAAAAATTATTATAATGTGGTTTAATCTGGTTCATTACATTCTGATAATGCCACTTGACAACAGGTTTTCACATCTGAGAATCAACGGTGTTGAAAATAATTGTGTAATGTTGTTGCGGTTTGCAGTGAGAACACACAGAGCTATTTGTGCACTCCATGGCCTTTTAAACTCTCGGCTGTTAAGCTTTAACTCCCTTTTGATCATTTAAGGCAAGTAAAAACAGGAAACATCCTCTTCTGTGGTCTCATCTCATTCAATTTTTATCTCCCTGAGGTGAATCCTGTAATTCCTTCTCTTTGGTTGTTGTTTCACTAGCAGAGTTGACTCGATATTACGGATCGACACATCAGGGTGCTGCTCTTGGCTCTTTTCCCTGCCCAAGGAAAGTACTTTGGTAGGCATATCTGTGTAAAGTAAGTGCAGTGTGTGATTTGTTGGATCCCTCACAGTCGTTTATTGATGCCTTGAGGCCAAGCACAGGTCTGTGAGAAGAGGAAGTGTTCACATTTACAAACACACACACATGAACTTGAAATATTCTCCTCTTTCCGATTTTTTTTTTTTCTGAATCTCTTTCACAGGTATATGCAGACCAAATGAATGGCCTAGCTGTCCAGAGATTGCTTGATTTAAAAGGAAACATATTTAAAACAATATTTTGACTGATAAAAAATTAGATTGAATAAAACGATTTGTTTACTACAATAATACATGCTCTATTCTGTATATATTGTGAAATTTGGTTACATGTACATTTTAAAAATGTTGTTATTCACATAGTAGTAATGTGTTTAAAATTATTTCTTGTACTTGTTTAAAGAGTTTTAAAGTTTTAAAGAGCTCAACAGGTTTGAAGCAATCAGATAAATTCATACTGACAGGATTAAATTCCATCAGACTTTCCATCCAAACCTCATTTCACACTCACACACTCACACACAATTACAGTGCATTAAAAGAAGATTTACTTTTTCAAAGACACATAATTGCAGGGTATGAAATGAGTCATAGCTGTGAGAGACACGTAAATAGGAAAGAAAAACTTGTTCATCCAATTGTGACTGCCAGAACTTTGCCCTGTGAAGAAAAAACAAGCCAACGGATAAAGAGAGTTAAATCCAGATTCTCTTTCCATTCTTTCCATCTTTCCATTCTTCCCCATTCTGTATGTCACTCACCTCTAAAACATTTTACTTTTTAAACCAGCTCTGATGTTTTGTTTTTAAAAATGCACTGAATGTGAACATCTGTCACATATTGTTCGTCTCTATGAGGCATTAAAAAAAGTTATAGGTTATAGTTTAGGTAACAATATGGTTTTAAAACCAAACATGTGTTAATGCTTTAGGTGACATGAACTAACAATAAACAATATTTGTATTGCATTTCTTAATTTAGGTTAGTTATTAGTATACTAGTGCTCAGTGTTAGTGTTAGTTATGTTTCATATTAGTTCATAATGAAACATCTACAACTGAAATCATTAAAATTTACAAAGATTTTGATAGATTTGTGATCATAAAACTTTGTACTGTCAGCCTTGAATTTATTCCTAAATGTAAATGTATCAAAACAATATTATTTATTATACACATATATTTACTTTTATCTACATATTGTATTGTGTGTGTGTGTGTGTGTGTATGTATGTATTTATGTATGTTGAGACTAAATCATCCAATGTTGTAACACACACACACACACACACACACACACACACGTGTGTGGGTGTGTGTGTGTGTGTGTGTGTGTGTGTGCGCGTGCCGTGCATGTTTGTAAAATGTTTACCACTTTTATAATTCTAGACATTGTAATGATTGTTTACTGTAAACTTTTTTATGACATGGTTCATGATATTCACCTACAATAGTATACTAATTAATCAAAACTCTTTTAAAGCCTGTTCGACTTTAGTTGAAAACTACTGTCCTTTTTATGTAACGCATAAAGGCAAAGGTAGCTACTGAAAACAGCAGACCCTCACAAATTATTAAATTCGATTTCGAAACCATTTCTTATCACAGTGACAAAGTCCCTCATAGCAAGGAAATAATTGTTGACAAAAAAGATAGTTTTATTTGACCGCATTAAAACTTCTTTATTCCACATTCCCTTCTGCCACTCTCCCATCTATAGAAATTAACATTAATCAAGATTAGCCTAATAAATGCTGTAAAAGTATTGTTCATTGCTAATTCATGTTAAGTAGTGTCACTAAACGTTTTCTTCTCTTCCATCTCTTCCCTTCCCTCTCCGGCCTTTTCAGCAACAGTAAAAAGACACACAAGAAAAACAAATACTACGGAGAGCCAATAGTCTGTGGGCCCGGTGGGAGGATTTGCAGATGAAAATATTCGCTGATCAGGAATGAATCAAAGGAGATAATAAATGTTTTGGAATCTGTGCACCCTATGGACTACGTTCCCCTCGCATAATCAGCATGAACCATCAGGTTACTTGTCTTTATCAGTCGTTTGGCTGCATTGCCATGCATATGGTCTGTTGACTGTGTACAAGGACTGGGCTGCACTGCCCTCTAGTGGTGCATGTCCATCTGAGGCCAGAGGAGGTAGTCTTATTTCTGCCGTTCACATAATCATAATGTTATCAAAGGTAAAAGGCCTTTGCATAAAAAATGTGCTTATGAACAGCGTGCGTCCCTGAAGGTTTAAAATCCTTGCAGGGATAGAAAATATCTACATTTACTGTCTAAATTAAAACCTAAAGAGCAAAAAGGTTTCTGCGAGTCTTAAATTTAAGGGCTATGGATAGAAGTAGCTCAGAATTTAATGGAAAGACCCCACCATGATACACTAACAAATGCGTGTGAGTGTGTCAGTGAATGACTGACTGGGTTTCTCATGGTTTTGTTCAAGCTCCATGAGGCTTCTCCTTCTGTTGAGGAGAGCACAGCACCGGTGATAAGATTATGTCGTGACTTGTGTTTGGCCATGATGAACAAGCCCTCGTTAGCAGGCGCTTAAACCTGGGCCTAGATAGTGTACTCATTAGTACCAGTAACACATTTTGTGGAGAGTTCAGACAAACTGTGGCTCTTCCCTCACGCTCTTCATCATCATTCACTGTTTGCACCCTTTAATTATCTTTGTCTCTCCTAAGCAGCTTGATTTAGTGCCGATATAAATTTTTAGGGACTTTGCCAATATGGTTGCCCAGTCTTAATTGAACCCATTTGCTAGGATGATGCCACAAATCCATCAAAAGTAACTAAAAGAAGACCCAAGCTGTGGAAACAGATTTCTAGGATGCAGACTGTAGAGCAACACAGCCACTGGGTTGCAAACTATCATTCAATTGTATATCTTTAGACACCTAGCCAGTATATTGTCAAAATAAAATATCGCCTAAGTGTTCAGGGTATAATTTTATTTGCATATATAGTAAAACAGTGATAGTTGTCACACAGGGTCAGAAGTAGTTACAAATGCCATATCTGAAACTATAAAGTCCAAAAGTCCACTTCCAGTGGTTTTGTGTGTTGGTTAGTTCAAAATAATTCTTTGCAAATTCTACAGTTCATATTTTTGCTATAGCTGTTGCATGTTAGTGTACAACCACACTGGCATATGTTAAGACAAGTGTCAGCTAAAAAAAAGTATAAAAAATGACTTGTCTTCACAGTACAAGAGCTTTTTTTTCAGAAATATCAGTTCATGAACTTTCTATTCATCAAAGAATCCCAGAAAAAAAAAAGTAAAAAAAATAGTTGTGTTATTTCTAAGAAACGGCTGCTCAGAAAGTAAAGGAAACCTTCCATTTCCAATTTTTCTTGTCAGCGGGGTGTTCTTTACCAGAACTTCCTTTCATATCCTGTCCTTCTGGCATATTCAAGTTGTTTATTCTTCTTGATAACTATCTCTTGCACTGTAGAAATGTATATACAAAATCTGAAAATACTTTGGAGCAAATAATTCCAAGCCTGGATATTTTTTAAAAGAATCTAAAGGTGTTTGCAAAGAAAGTACAATGCCTTGGGTTGCTTTTATTGCCGTCTCTAGTCATCTTTGTGATACTTGCAAACACACACTTTTATGACGAGCTCAAACTTAAATCAATTTAAATCGGCCTTTGAAATTCCTTTCGTTATGCTATTGTGTGCGTTTGAAAAAGAATGAAAGGCAAATCGGAATTGTAACATCTGCTGCATTGGGGTGTTCTTCCCCCTCCTGTATGGCTTTCGTCACACACACAAAAAGGTATTGATCGATTCAAGTCCATTTAAAGGTTTTGAAATAAATCTGTATCTTCCCATTTTGAGAGGGATACAGAGACAAGAAGGGGGGGGAAATCACGGGCCCTGCAGGCAAACAAACACATTAAAGATGCTGGGAGGACAGAAGCAGCCAAGCTCAGTTAAAGCCAACTGGATGATTCATTTAACCGCTTCTATCATCTCCTTAAGCACTATGTGTATTTCTGCAGTAGCTAAGGACTCTCTCTCATTCCGTCTCACTTTCAATCTCCCTGCTTCTTTCCTTCTAGTATGACTTTGAAGCACTCTTCTTGCAACTGAATAGTGAATCCAGCCTTCTGCACAAAGCTCAGAAAGCTCCAGAAAGATGCACTTGACAGTACAATTTTTTTTCTTCTTCCTGCTGTATACATTCAGACATCACTAAGACAATTCCAGTCTATTTCTTCAGAGGTGTCTCATTCGTACTCAGTGTGTTATAGATATAACATTGTCATTTGCCCATATGGCTTTCTTTCTTCTCCTGGAACACAAAATAAGATATTTCTGCTGCTCTTGGCCATATTATGAAGGTCAGAGTGGTCCCAAACTTTCAAGCTCCATCAAAGATGAAGGTATAGAGTCACCGCCAGCTTACAATCAAGCCAATGAGGTTATATGAAGTTGACTTTTGAGGTTTGTGTTGCCATATTTGAACACGTGTCTGTTGATCAATGTTTTGAATAAAGGCTTAAATTTGAATGTCTTCATTATATAAGGTGATCCAAGACTTAGAATATTCCAGTCAGGTGGTATGGATTCATTTCTCACTACCTTTATGTCCTTTTTGGATCTTGGACATTTTATACCCCATATGAAAGTTATGCTCATTTGTGAAGATTATCACGATTAACAATAAACATTTGTTGGACACAGAACTTTTCTTATGCAATAATGCAAACCCAATGGAGAATCAATGGAAATCAGGGTGATGCTAACTTAGGTGTTTGCCTACAAAAATATGTCATCATTACAGCGTTCTTTTAGCATCAAACTACTGAAAGCACCTTTAATGGTTTATTGACACTGTTATATAAGGTATACAAGGAAATTAGTAATTTAATCACACTGCAATGCACAGTCAAGTCTATTTTCTTTCAAATAAATACAAAGCTGCTAAAATCTCTTCCTGAAGTGCTTGCTTAAAAAGTAGATTGTGTTTTCCGGCTTGGTTGCGGTTCACATAGTGCCACTGAGAGGTTCCAAAGTGGATCACCATCCAAATGGACATGGTAGTCATATCTGTTTGAGTTGAATTAGGAATGTCTCCCTTAAAAACAGCTTAAACTCCATGAGCAGTGCTAGCGAGAGAGACTTTGCCTTTAAGTCAAGTATCTCATTGACCACACTTCAAACTTGGTGAATTCTTGAGCCCCTTCAAAAGGCCATCCTGGCAACATAACACATGTGAACAAGCGCAATACGCTTGAGAAAGCTTTTCCTAAACACCAAGCACCTCTGATACAAGCAAATCCCCCCTAAGCCACTAAACTGTATTTAAGCACTGACCATGAGCAGAAGGCAGCATTAGAATCTATCAGAGCCATCGCCATATGATTTGTGGTGACAGGGTTGACGGGGAGCTATGGAGAGGACTGTGTGTGGGTGGTCAGTGATCCCCCCTGATCTCTGCTTCTCTTAAACCTCACAGGAAAATGGAAGCTGCTCGGATTATGGACTGCGATAATTGTGAGCGGTGGCAAAGTCCGAGAGCGGTGATTGCACTGGATTAAGACAAGGAGAGAGAGAGAGTTGTTAGCTACTGCCCCTCAGGCCTTTTGAATGAGAAGGGAGAATAACGGGCCCAAGGGTATATTTCCTGCAGTGCCACCAAACCTTACTGTTGACATCAATTCCACAAGCTTGAATATAAATATAAAGACTACCTGCACCTGCCCAGTCCACAGTCAAACCAGTGCCAACTGCAATATGATTTTTATTAAAGACATGGTAGCGACAGATCTTTTTTTCTGTGACATGCATCCAAAAGAAACAGATTGCCATTAAAACAAGAAAGAAAATGTAGGCTTGTTCACAATAAGATTATTTAGATGCATTTGGGGGGGGATGATGTTACCAATTCATGCTTTAAAACTGATTTCTGTATAAATCTCATTGTTTTACCATTTAGATCAAGACTTTTATTCTTAAAATCTGGAAATATTTCTTAAATATATTATAAGAGAAATAAAAAAATAAACCATTAGAATATTTGTTGGGTGAAAAAGCTTATTACACACTTTTTTACACAAATTAAGACAAATTTCATCAGTTGTGGCATCATTTTCATCACATCCAACAATTTTGCAACTAATAATGTTCTTTTTTTCTTAGTGTACTTGGTTAACAAGACTTGAGAGTGTAATTGAAGAGCAATCTTGAGATGAAATATGACATGATGTTAGAAGAAATTAAGAATTATCTTGGTAAATATTACTTGCAAGCAGGATATTTTTATGGTGTGTCAGTTTCAAAGCTATAATTTTCACAAATTTTGCAAAAGGGCTGAAAATATTGTTTAATTATCTACAATGGAGTTAACCATGACATTAGCTTTAGCAAGACAGAACAAGACCCAAAGAACAAGAAGTCCTGCATTGTTAGCCAAAAAAAATTTGGTAAAAAACAATAAATAATATAAAATGTGGAAGAAAAGGGCATGACTTTCAGATAAAATAACAAAACTGTTAAATAAAGTCATTGTTAGTAGCAAAATTAAATAAACTATTGGGAGTTTATTTACTAAAAGTCCTCAGGGCTGAAAGTGCTCACAGAAACACCCAATTACCAACAGCAGTGATTGCAAAACAAACGCAACAATACGAGTGAATAAAGCAAAAGTTTCCATCGCTGAGCCGGTGGTGCAGAGGTGCCGGAGCTCATCTCTCGCCTGCAAGCGGCGTGGCTCCTTTGTCTCCCGGAGGGGAGGTGACCCCATGTCTGCTGCTTGTATCAGCGGAGCAGCATTGTGCTCTGGGGGAGATTTAGCTTCTCAAAGCATCTCCCAGCCCCAGCTTTCCCCACAAACACCCCGACTGCCATCTCGCCTTTTCTCTCTCACAGACAGTAATCTTTCTCTCTTCTTCTCCATCTCTCATGAGCTCGCATTGTCAGAGCGCTGCTAATGTTTGCCTCCTATTCAGTATATATACACATATATGTATTTTTGTGTCTGGAAGAATCCATTGTTCCCAAATCATTGTAATATCTATTTAGAGTGGCAACAGCAGTGGCGGCTGATGCTCAGTATTCACAGAGCATAAACCAGCCTTAAGACTTAGAAAAGCTGAAAGAGCTTATCCCTATATTCTTAAACTCTCCGCTTTTATGCGGGTCTTAGGCATTAAGGGTAGGATTGTGAATAGCAATTGTTTGACTGCTGCAAAGAGAGAGCGAGTGTGTATACGTGGGTGGGGGAATTTTATTCCACGGCAAAATCCTCTCTCGTTTTCCTCCCCATTTTTTCTTCTCTTTTTTTTCCTCCTTCTCGCTCGCTCTGTCTTCACGACTGTAAATATTAACCACGTTCTTAACTCGTAACGGTGTATGAGACAGAGTAATGTGCTTTTAAGGATACATTATGTGAAAGATTTTCCACAGTATACAGCACTGCTCAGAAATAAGAAAAGGCTATTTTATGGAGACTGAAAACAAATTTGCCGCGGTTGAGAGGAGAAGAGAAAAAAGTGATTTGGGAGCTAAAAAATACCGATAGAACTTTGAGGTATCAAATTGTTACCAAACAATAAAGAAAAGCCTCCAATAGGGCTGGGAGGATCTGGGTTTTTAAAAAAATAAATAAGTTTCTCAGTGTCCCATTTCTTTGTGCTTCTTTGCTATGTCTCGAATCCGTACTTGGTCTTTCTTTAGATAGTGTCTAATGCTAATGCATTTCAAAGGGCTTTTTTCAAAGCACAATAGAATACACCATAAGAGTTTAGCGGTTTTGCTTCAGAAATGCTTGAGCTCAGCGTATAGAAAAGGACATCGGCTCTTTGAAAGGCCTGCTGCTTTCTGTTTATAGCCATTCTGTAGCAGAGGAAAGGGTCTGTTGTATATGCAAAAATGCTCTTATATGTACGGTATGGATAACATAAGGACAGCAGTTTATCTTGGTGTGTTGTGACTCCAGAGAAGATTGTGTTATTGTATCATCACCTAACAGTGTTTAATCTGTCATGGACAGCAACTCGGTTTTGCAATCTTCAGGGTTTGTTTGTTCGTTTGTTTGTTTTCTAAGGAGAGCACAAGACCAAGGCCTGTCTTTTATGCAAAACTAATGACACAGGCTGTGAATATACACAGATGTTTGACGGGTTTTAGTTCCTGTGTGAGTAAAGATGTGAAACAAAACAAGAGCAAACAGTTGTGAAGAGCTGTCGTTGAACGCAGCTATAGCCGGGTCTCAGCCTAGACCTGTAAACATGAAACAAATTGCTTCTTGGCTGTCAGGAATGAAAGCGGTGGAGTTTGTAATTCCATGTGCTGTCGCTTTGCTGGGTCCATTAATATGGGTAGGGGCTCTTTAATTGAGAGAGCAGGGCTGAGGTTGGGTGGAAAATGAGTGGATGGTTAATGGGAATGAGCAGTGTGGATATTTTAATCAGCTGTGACTCTTCAGCAAGATGGAAATGGAAGTGAACAGCTTCTTGCCAGCACAGCGGCGCAGCCATCCATCTTAAGAGCCACTGGCTGTAGGTGACAATCATTGCTCTTGTTGTCATTCCTCTGTCATCAACGCACCCCTTCCACATATTTCCCTGTTGTTAAAAAGGACACATGCCACTTGCCACAAGCATTGAAGCTGTTACTGTTGACCAGTCTAAACACTGACAGGCCACTTGTATTACTATGAACAGGAAAAACTGGAACACCCAATATGGCAGCTCTAGTACAGGAAATCCTGCCTTTTAAAAACAACACCAACAACAACAGAAAAAGAGCCAATTGCTAATCGGCTAGTTCTTGCTGTTAAAACAAGTTTGTGATGATATTCATGTCAGATTTGTTTTCAGTAAAATGTTATTGAAATGTGAGTTTGGCAAGCAGTTTTGAGACACTGATATTTATTCATATTATTAGTTATCATTAGCATGACTAAAAATATCTACCCGAGTGCATTCTCAAGATGGCTGCCGAGTGACCTTTGGCATTGATGATGACATACATTTGTTTTGATTGTGGAGGTCTGTGATTGTGTATGTTATGACTATTTCCTGTTTCTTTTAACAGCTGTCTTGATCAGTGAGTTAAGGTTTGGCTGATTAACACAGCCCTCTGCTGGTAGAGGCTGTAATTATACCATTTGGCTGCAAAAAGCATCTTTGTTTGTGGACGGCCATTAAAATTACTCAAGTATTGCGATATACTGTAATTGAAATTGGCAAAATTTAAATTCCAAATATTTTATGTTATTGTCGATCTAGTTCTATTAGTGCATAATTTATTCTGGTACCAGCGATTTAATGTTTTATGACATCCTTTTCCTGTGGTTCCAGAGTGATTAGTTAAACTGGCTGCAGAGTATGTAAAGATAGTAGATTCCAAATAGCATACTTCCTGTGACAGCCAAGCAATTGAGAGGAATTGGAATGTGTATCACTCTCTCCAGATATTATAGACCTGGGGAATTTTGGGGGAATTGGGGAATTTCATGCACATAAGACAAAGGCTCAGAGGAGAAAACTGAAAGAAAAAGAACACTGAAGAAGCGTGTTATCCTTGTGATTTTTATTTATTTTTTTTGGAGTGGGGGTCATCCTTGGCCATTCAAGAACATGTGCCTTTGTTTCTGGGCTTCAGGATATTTGCTGAGGCAGTTCATATGCAAAACTTTGCAAGATATTGTCAGGCGCTCTCATTTGTCCTTGCCACGTTTGTCATTAATCTTTGGCCCTGCTTGGTGAGAGACAGGCCTGATTTGTATAGGGGGTCTCCAGAGGGAAGCCCAAGACATTCAAATAATATAATGGCATTATGGCCAGCTGCAGTAAAAATGTGTCATATAAATTATACATTAGCATAGAACAGTATGCCCCACAGATTGATATGACAGCTCTCAGTCTACAGTGAAATTCAGTCTGGACTATGAAAACGAAAAATCCCCCCTCCCTCCCTTAAGGCCTCATATAGCGGCTTTCAGTAATACTGAAGTGGGCTGTTTCATTAGAGGTTGTTTGATGGTAAACAATGCAGGACTAAACACCCTCCTACTGTGACGGGCACAGAAAGACATTAAGAACAGCTTAAGCTGTATTATGTTGCATTTGCTTTGTCCACCATTTTTCTTTTAGACACTCAACCCTGAGTGTGACCCCACTAAGTCAGGTAAATGTGAACGTATTTCTAGAGAATCTAAATCTTAATTTATATCTCATTATTTTTTTTATTTTTTTTTTACAAAAATAGTGACAAAAATAATATAACAGTATTATAATAATATTGTTAATATAAAAATAATATTATAATATGTATTATAATAGTATTATAGCAATGAACATAGTTGTGACTGAAGACACCCATATATTAAAATCAGGGGATATTTGAAAGGTTGTAGATTATGATAATTTTTTTTCCCACAAAATGTCCTATATATTGTTACAGGGCCACATAAATGTGTCATAGAACATGTTACCCTACATATTCTTCTTCCCCTGTGTCACTCCAAAAGTGAAAAGTTATTATTAATGTTGTTTTGTCCATAGATGGGGAAACTTTCCCTCCATCTCTAATAGTGCTACTTATCCAATTGACATTAATGGTTGAGGGCATTTCTCCTCTGCTTCAGAGAGCAGTATACACAACAAAAAAAAAAAAGAAAGAAAGAAAAAAAAAAAGAGAGAAAAATGTAGAATGGCACAGGGAAATGACCCAATACCCCAAGGAGCAGAAAAACAAGGTGAACAGGGTACAACAAGTACTAAGCCACATTTGAGAAAGGTGGAGAGCTGAGAGAGGCAAAGCCTGGAGACTTTGTTGGCAGAGATGAATTAGAGCACTGGAAATAGCCTTTTCCACCTTCCCACTGATACTGCCAGTTAACACGCACTCGCACACACATACACACATATCTATCTCTCTTGCTTCTCATTCCAAACATCCACAAAAAGACAGAGAAGGAGAGAGAGCATTGTATGGAGGAAGAATAGACTGTAGCATGTTCAAAGTGAGACTCGATTTTCAGTTCTCCAGAAAGCCATTTTGTCATCCACATATGATGCAAGTGAAAATAATATGCTTGACCCTTTTGTGGGCACACTTCGAGAAGTCTGTTAGACTGTGGAGTTCCGTAATAACTCGCAGACCTCATGTATATTAAGGAGAAATTCACCGCACCTTTTATGATAAATTGCCAGGGTAATGGTGAGACCCCTCTTTTGCATTTCAATATGAGTGGGTGTCAGATTGTTATTTCATTACCTGACAACACATTAGCTGATGGAGTTTAATTTGCTATTTCCCGCTCTCTCTCCCTCCCTTTGATAGCCAGGTATCCACAGAGACCATGTCTAAACACGTATGATCTTAAGAGGAGCGGTCGGAAATGAATTATTAAAGGAATGCACACTGATGTCAAACGCGTTCTATAGCCAATTCCAGGCCCTCGTGAAATTAAATAAATAAAGAATGGGAAAAGGTACATGCATGTACTCTATCATATGTATTTGAATACCTTTAGAAATTTTCCAGCGGACCTTGAAATATCATAAAAATGATGCCACAGACTGCTGGGTTTCTCTTTGCTGAGTAGACAGAAAATCAAAGTTTAATTCATTATTTGATAAAAATCTGAATCTCAATGAAACTAAGACATGGTAGACTGGAGCAATATTCTGCCATTCAGCTAGTCTCTCTCTTTCATTTCTTCTCGCCTAACCCCATGCCCTAATCTACAGTACAAACTCAGCGGTGGAATTCTTCACGCCTTACTTACTTTGAGTGGGGAAAGAAGCCAAATAAAAGGTGCCTGTGCAATTAACAAATGACTTCTGCCTTTCTCGCCCCCTGCTTAATCTGTTTGTACCAAATCCAACTAATAATACATTAATGGAGAAAAAGATTATAGCGGATGAAATGAGACACTCAATGGAGGCAGTAATTACTCTCTCTGTAGTGCTCAATAGGCGTAGGCTGGATCAAAAAGCAGGCTGACGTGATACCTAGGAAACCAAGAGACTCTGCAATCCTTTGCCAAAAACGACTCCATTATACTGCTCTCTGTAAAGGAGTTGTATTGAATGATTACACAGTTTTACTAAAACAGAGAAAGGAAACAAATTAGTTACCTCTGTGAGTCTCTAGAGTTTATGATGTTCATCAGGTAGGGGAGAATGACATTTTTTCATCGAGATTAAATGAAAGCGTATCATCAAAAAGAAGCCAAAAGGTGATGGTCTTACCTTCATTTATTTGCTATAAGGTGCATCTTGTGTACTCGCTGCAATATTTGATTTAAGATCTCTTGTATCTTTTACGGTAAATGAGAGTGTTAAAAGTGTTCATTGTACTATGAAAACTTATAATGTTCAGAATTCCTTCCCAGTCCCAAAACGTCTCGTTCATGACCAATCCCCCCCCCCCCCCCCCTCAAACCTTCCCGATATTAAAATCATCAGCATATAAGAATGATTTCTGAAGGATCATGTGACACTAAAGCCTGGAGTAATGGCTAATGAAAATTCAGCTTTGCATCATTGGAATAAATTCTATTTGAAAGTGTATAGAAAACCATTATTTTAAATTGTGACAGTATTGACTTTATTAACTTGAAACACATAAATAATGACTTTCAGGAGCGGCAACCAATAGGAGTAAAGACTGTGTCAATGGAAAGGGAGTCTTAAAGACAGCAACAAAATAATCAAAAAGAGTGAAAAAATGGTTCTGTTGTGGCACAAAACTTTACTAATTATTTAATTAGACTTAAGGGGGGAAAAACATTAAATAGCACTTTTAAAAAGTTCAGGAAATATGCATCTATCAAGTTTAATGTCCCTTTTACAAATACAATACTAGGTGATCAACTACAAACTTCCATGCCAAAGCGATACATGGCTGAGCTCACTAACAAACTATGAGAAAGTTAGCGTTTGTACATCTAGCTGTTAGCACATTGTGGATTAGCTGGCATTGGCCTGCTGCCATTCATCTCCCACATACAGCTGCAATTTATACAGACCGAATGAGCAGATGTGATAGGACCATATGCTTGAGTGCATCAATGCTGCTCATAATTCAAATCTAATAGCTACTTAAACTCAAGTGAGAACCTGAGCAAGGCCCTTCATACAGAGTGGGGTAATAAGGGATGAGGGATGACTGGAGTGGATGACTGATGCTGGAGCTCTGAGGAAGAGGAAAAGAGAACAGAGCGAGAGAGAGGAGGGTTGTGCGATTGGCTTTCGGTTCCAGCTCTTTAGCTCTGTTCTGTTTCACTGTCTCCCCCTTCGCTAACTCATGTCACATGGCTAATTAGTGGGTTAATCAAACATGTTATGCAGTTTAACTGGAATGTGGAGAATAGAGATCCACAGATGAGGAGGTAATCTACAGTCAGAACTGTATTTTTGGCATATTACTGAAGACTCTGCTAATAGAAGTACATTAATCAGTAGAGAAAGTAGTCTTTAATAAGAGGTTAAGTGGCAAAGCTTTGATGATTCTCCAAGTTAAGGTAAAATCTTGTGTGATCTGATGTTTTTGCATGCTATAATGTTGTATAAAATTAGCAGATTAAAAACCAAACAAAAACCATAAGAAGATTTAAATTTACATATATCATTCAGCAAATTTTCTAACAAAGTAAGCACATAAAATCCCGAAAAGTGTGAAGATTTCATATGTCTGCTAATGAGCAACATAACACCTACACTACGTTTTTTTTTTCTTTTTAAGATCACATTTAAGCAAATTTAGAAACTGTTTACCGTCTTCAAATGCATTTGATGTACACATATTCTAGAAGTTTTACACTTGTACCAGACTTTCAATGTCATGAAAATCCATCACAACGTATTGTTTAAAACTATGAAAACCAAACAAATCATAAATAAATAATTTATAAGTTTAGAATTTATAAGTTTATATCAGTTTTCAATACTGACATTATTTTTGCCACTCTTAACTATTCTGCCACAAATATGTTTTTTTGATTTAAAAAATAATAAAACAAAATAAATAAAATCAAATGTGAAGATAATGTTTTATTGTTCATCATTTAGGCAGATCTAAAAATATGTGTATCTAGGATACATAAATACTAATGTGTCCAAGGCAAAAGAGAAAAATATGCCTAAAATGTTTCAAATGTAATGTTTTATGTCCTGTTAAATACAATACATGATGCAAGATGTGGTTGATTTTATACTCTGATGTGAATTTTCATTACTTTTACTTATATTATATATATATATATATATATATATTAATGTAATTTGTTTGTGGACATTGTTAGTAGACAAATTCAACTAGTGCAAAAAGTGTGTTTTAAAAGATTTTATTTTCACCCACTGATTATGTTTGCTATATAGTTTTTTTTATAATATAAGAGAGATGTGGAGAATAAAATGTATCTCATGTAAACAACGTTTATTGTAATGTTTACATTATAAATTACATACACACCACTCCTATAATCATGACGCAATAGATTTGAATAATAATATAATCAGTAATGTGCAATATGCATGTAATGATATTATTAATGCTTTAAAATAGCCATCAGTGTTCCAATTTAAATCTGATTCTTTTGTTGTTTGCCAGGAAAATCAAATTGTGTCATCTAATTCCACTTCATATCTGTGCCAGCCTTTTACAGCAGTTCTGCCTGTTTGTGAGAAAGCAAGAAAATTGTCATTGTATTTCCGTGGAACACTGTGCAGAAAATAAGCTAGCTTGCAACCAGTCCTATCTTATACATTTCACCTATTATTCTTCTTGTTTACTTTTTTCTCTGCAGTACGTAAGTATGAGATGTGGCCTGTCACCACAGCGTTAGCCACCATTGTCATCTTCCTCTCAGCAAATCAATGAGAACAGCCCCATTTCTTCCGCTCCCTCTCCCCATCGCTCAATTCCTCCGAATGTCATACCCATTGCCCATTGTCACTGTATTAACCGTAGGCTAGCTTAAAAGTAATTGGAAACTGACGCCATCCAGAGCTCCAATTAACGCTCCCGCCAAAAGTCCCCTGTTCTGTGTAATCCACTATAATAGCTCCATGTTTTGGGGGACGGCGGGTTGCCCGTGTTCACCGTTCACCTCCTGACATTGTGCTCTTCAGCTCCATACAAAAATCCCCCCGTTTGCAATAATCTCAATTTCCAGTATTTGTCTCCCTCTCTCTCACTCCGTGGTGTTTGCTCGCAGACATTGCGTATGTATCGCGGGAGCAGGAGGTGTAATTGACTGCTGACGACTTGGCGACAGGATTGTTAATTATTACCTCAGGGAACAGCGACCGGGGGAGAGTTCAGCTCTTCCACTCAGAGCACTTAAACAGCCGTGACTACTGCACTTACCATATTCAAATGCATCCCGCTCTGTGCTGTCTGGTGTCAAACTTCTCACTGTGATAGAGAAAGAGGAGCTTCAGAAATATGGAGTGAAAGTACAATGCAATATTTTCCAGATGAAAAATGACTACTTAGTCTTTCAGTTTGGAATCACCAAGTATTTGTAACATTAGCTGCTAATGATAAAGTCCAATCCAGTCAGAGCAGACACTAGCTGATAAAATAATGAACCATGCTAATGGAATAATAATTATATAATATGATTAACTGCTCATTTAATTTCACAATCTTTGACTGACAACTCCTTAAACTACCAAGCTTCACAACTACTCTTATAATGTACTGAAATGTAGGCTACTATATATCCTATACTTTGTTAAACTGTTTTTTCAAAGTTGAAGTGTGTAATCTCTGTAGCATTAGCCTCATTAAACATAAATGCAAAAAGAGCTAGATATTTCCTAAAGAAAATGCGGGTGGCGCTTGCTAATATGCTGCTACAGTAAGATACTGAACTGTGTATCAGTACACTGGCGCAAGTCAAAATAGCCAGTCTCTGTGTTTCTACAATATTCTGATGCTACATTATTCTGGGTCATTGCAAGTTTGTTGCAAGGGGGGGGGGGGGGGTTAGTTAGTGTGTTTTGGGTGGTTGCTTGGCAGTTGCTAGGGTGTTACTAAATGGTTGCTTACTGTTCCAAGTTAAAAAAATCTCACTGCATATGTTTAGCATACAGTGGTGGCCAGAATTATTAGAACAATAGTATTTTTACCAGCTAAAAAATGGTTTTAAGTCAGTTATTTCTATCTTTTGCTGTAGTGTGTCAGTAGGAAATATTAGTTTACATTTCCAAACTTTCATTTTGCCATTAATTGTAATAATCCAATGAGATTTTTGTTTGCACAAAAAGTCTGACAACAGCCAGTGCGCCACACAGAGTTCTGATCTCATTATCATCCAGTCTACCTGGAATGACATGAAGAAACAGAACAAACTGAGACAGACTAAATCCAGAAGAACTGTGGCAACATCTCCAAGATGCTTCAAGAGACCTACCTGCAAAGCTACAGCACTGTTAAAAGTTTTAGGCATTTTTGAAAAAATGCTGTAAAATGAGAACGCTGTCAAAAACAATGTCATAAATAAATTTTCATTATCAATTAAATTATTAACTAAACTAAATTATTAACTTATTAACTTATCAACATTTGGTGTGATCATCCTTTGTGTTTAAAGCAGCTTTTGCCCTAGGTGCACTTGCGCATAGTTTTTCAGGTAGCTTTGCAGGTAGGTCTCTTGAAGCATCTTGGAGATGTTGCCACAGTTCTTCTGGATTTAGTCTGTCTCAGTTGGTTCTGTTTCTTCATATCATTCTAGACGAACTGGAGGATGATGAGATCAGATCTCTGTGTGGAGCACTGGCTGTTGTCAGATTCTTTGTGCGAACAAAAATCTCACTGGATTATTACAATTAATGGCAAAATGAATGTTTGGAAATGTAAACTGATATTTCCTACAGACAGACTAAGGCAAAAAATAAAATAAAATAAAAAATAAATAACTTACTTAAAACCATTTTTTTAACTGGTGAAAATACTAGTGTTCTAATAATTTTGGCCACCACTGTACATATTCACCTCTTTATAGTGTGGCGACTAATTTTCTGTCTGCCATATTAAAATGGTAAGTTGAGTCATTTAAAAAACTTACAGCATATCTGTCCTCAAAAAACTATACACATCTGCCTGCTAAGCGTGGCATGGTGGTCCAGTGGTTAGCACTGTAGCATCAAAGAAAAGAATTGTTATTCCCTATTTACTTGTTCTATTTTTATTCTTTTATTATCTGTTTTGTCTTGTCACTGTCATTCTGTTGCATTGTGGACGCTTCTGTCACTAAAACAAATTCCTCATATGTGTAAACATACCTGGCAATAAAGCTCATTCTGATTCTGATTCTGAAGAAGGTCACATCCAGTGGACACTTTGTTATCATATGAGGCCACAGGCACACTTTCATACCAAGACCGTAACCATGTCTTAAACATTGTGGGGACCAACTTCAGTGAGACCAACTCTGTCTCTCTCTCAAAATGTCCATATTTGAGAAAAAAGTTGAGCAGTTTACACCACTGGATATTAGTTGTCCGTCATTTAACATTTCTATCATAAAACACTTGACAAATATTAAATTATTTGCAACTTCCAACTCTCTTTCAACTTTAAACTGACACTTGGAATTTGTATTCTGCTTCTGTGAATGGTACACCCTGCCAACTTTGATTTGATTGGCCATCTCAGTTATTTTGACATTGACAAGCACTGTTAGACCACTGAGACTGACCAGGGTGAAAATGTAACTTTTAAAGATTTTGTCTTTCTAACAACAAGAGCACTGTGTAATAGAGTGCCACAAATCAGCGAAAGAATTTCAAATATTGGGGCGACAGTTTGGCCATTTCTAATTATTGTCCCCTGCAATGTCTATGGTGGTTACAGCCCTGATTCATAAAGAACAGACTTTTTAATGATTGCAAAGTAATTACTTGTGGAAAAGAAGTACAGTACCTACTCAGAGAATATACTGAGTAGGTACTCAGCCCAGGGATGGGAAACTCTGGCGCTTGACATTCATTTTCCTGCAGAATTTTGTTCCAACTCTGATTAAATGTAGCTTTCGGGTAATCATGAAGACATTGATTAGCTTTTTTAGGTGATTGTTTAGGGTTAGAGCTACAGTAAACTCTGTGGATCTCGAGGGCCAGAGCTGCTGATCTACACAGTATCCCCACCTCAAGTGATCATGTGAATTTGTGAGTGATATTTGCATTGTCTAGGTGTGGTCACGTTAGCAAAACCTTTGATGTAATGCATGAAACACCACTTACTCAGACATTATTCCTGAACTAAGCAGCTCTATATTGGTCAATGTGGCCAATTTGTGTGTTCAAAGTTGAACTAACTTGAATCCTTGTATCACCCCAGGCGTCCCTCAAGTGAAATTTAAAATTGTTCAGATTGACTATTCAGATGACGACATTTCACCTGTGGAATTTTACCTTAAAATGATACATGAGACTATACCTTAAGTCATTAGAACTTGTGGAATGCCATAGCATGTCACATATAGTGAGAGATTTCCTAGCAGTGCTTTGTATCTAAATGAGTGCAATAGCACAGCATGCTGGGTCAGCCAGACAGACTAATGTGACAAAAGAACCTCTGTCTGAAAGACACAGTTGCAATGTCTGTCTGAAGACTTCTATGTAGCCCTTATTTACAGCACAGCAGAAGCAGACAAGAAAGTGGGGGAATGGGTCATAAACCAAGTCTGATTCAAACCCTGGTCCCCATAAGCTAACAACTGTTATATCGAGCAGGTGCGCTACCTACTTCGCAATTGCTTCAAGACACCCACAGCATTTTGTTCATCTGCTACAAAACACAGCAACACCGTGATGAAATAGATTTTTTACAAAACCCCTTCCGGCTTTGTCTGGTTAACTTGTGTTGGCTCTGTTCTGTGAGATTGGGTAGATCAGCCTGGTTAGAGAGACACTGCTTTTGCTCCACTGTGGCGTCTATATCAAGCTTTCTTTGCGGGAGGATATGGACGGGGGTGTGAAAACAATCGGACAAAATGGCCTTAACACGCTTAGAGCCTCTTCTTTCTTTAATCAAAGCACACATACATGCAGCACAAAGGGAAACAGAGAAAACGTGATTCTCCGCTGGAGCTCCATAGCCTCTGTTCTCTGGCTTAGCTTCACTGGCTGTCCCCTATGCTGAAAATGAGTTGACACACAGGATTTCAATGGCCTCATTCACTTTTAAACTCTCTTAACCACAGAAAGACTCTGACCGTTCACGCTACATGGAGTCTGGTGGAAAATGTCTGATCTTAGCAGGTGTATCACTGGAGTGTTGATGGATTAGGAGAGCTCCTTAGAAGTAGTACAAGTAATCTCAATAAAAAACAAACGTAAACAACACAACCATCATGCCCACTATTTTAGGCCAAATAAACATGGTTATATTGTGACAAAAATGGTATATGTGCTGAAACCTGCTGCAGTGATTAAACACTTAAAGGTTTTTTTTGTACATTTAGCAGCCACATTCATCCAAAGCAATTTACCTAGCATTCAAAGCATACATTTTATCATTGCATACATTCTCTGAGAAATAAACCTGTCATGCCACTGCTAGCTCAAAGCGCTATTTTTGAGTTACAGAAACACCAAGTTGTAATGCAGAGATCACCAGTTAGCAGATCCAAACCCAGATTAATTTCATTTGGACCATGAATCCACCCATTCTCCATATCATGTGTCCTATCTAGGATTGTGGGTAACCTATCCCAGTGTCTTAAACCATAGACAGGGAAACACCCTTGGCGTACAGCAGTTTTTCCCAACCCTCTTCCTGGAGGCTCATCAACATAACATATTTTAGATGTCTCCCTTTTCTGACCCATCCATTTCTTAGATTCTTTGCTAACAATCTAACAAGTTTGATTCAGGTGGGTTTGATTAGAAAGAGTTTAAAAAAATTGTACTGTTGGTGTGTCTCCAGGAACTGGCTTGGAAAGCATTCCTGTAGCCAAGCAGTATAGAGAATTACATTAGCAACGCCAAGGTCATGGTTTTTTTACTCCCATGAAATAATGAATGAATAATCTGTATCACAAATGCACTAAGTCTAAGTTACTTTGGATAGAAGCATCCACCAAATGCAAAATACAACTAGAAAACATGAAACATATGCTTACAGCACCATGGTAAGGTGGTCTCCCATCCACATACTAACCAAGCCAAACCTTGCTTAGCTGAATCGCTGCTTTTAAATTCTGTTAATACAAAAATATATGGAGTAGGGTTAAGGGATCTAGAATATGGTAATGCAGAACAAGGCAATAATATATGCTTTATAAATACTAATAAACAGCCAATATTTTAGTAATATGTATGCTAACAAGCAACTATAGGTAACAGTGAGTACTGTTCTCTAATCTAAAGTGTTACCATTGGTTTTTACACTGTGGTACCTAAAATTTACAATGAATCACAGGCTATTTTGGACCCTCTTTTCAGAAATCTCCAAACAATATACTGGCTGCTGAAACCTTGTGAGTCATGATTGTTTTTGAAAAATAATATTTGACTTTTTGGAACTTCATTTGAATTCTCCTGCTGTGAACATTAAAGTGCCCCTTTTATGGGTAATGAAAGGTTCATATTTTGGTTTTGGGAGGCCCCAACAACAGGTTGACATGAATGCAAGGTCAAAAAACATTTACAATAAGCATTTATTTTTACCTTACTTGGTCAACGACTCCCAAACGATTTGCTCAACTCATTTTTCCAACCCCTCCTTTGTTTTCAATGATTCAGAGTCGACTCTTTCTTTTGAGAGATAATAACTTTATACATGGTGCACTTTCAGATTTAAAACTTTGCAGGATGTTTTCATTCACTTAGAGCTGTGTTACACACTGTATGAAAGGTAATTTTCAAAAATCCATAATAGGGGCACTTTAAAGTTGGTCATTTTGTCTATCATCACTGTTAAAGAAGCTAAACTGGTCTTTCCATTGTCCATAACTTTTTCTTTGTGATCTTTATTGCTGATTTAGCACAGAGATCATCATTATTTGACATCTTTATTATGTATTTTGGCCCTCCACATTTCAGCGCATGCAGGTCGGGAGGAAATTTTACTGAAGCTCAGTCAGAACATTGACATAATGTTGGATTCCCATCTGTAATTTGATAGCCAAATGAAAGGAGTATACCTGGAAGGGCACAAAGCGTTTAAAGATGGCTGTAGCTGGCCCACTTGCCCTTGCCCTTAGTCTAACATTCAAGGGGAGAAGAGTATCCCTTTGTTATCATCCTTCTCTCTCTTGCAATTATCACCCTCTCCACTTCCCCCTGCCCTGCGGAGCCCAAGAGCTGAGCCGGCTGAAGACGAAGAATAGCTACATTTATAATTTTTTTACTCCCTCTCTCTCTTCACTCTCCATAGATTAATTTTCCAGGAAGCCCTGTCACTGCCCATACAGGGAGAGGGAGAGAGAGAGAGAGAGAGAGAGAAGGAGAAAGAGAGAGTAGAAAATGAGGGGAGGGGAGAGATTGGGGCTATGGTGCAAAAGCCTTTTCGCTTTCCTTTTTCCCCTTCTTTTTTTTCTTTGACAGATCATTTTCATACGGGGGTATCAGGGGGTCTGGCCGATAATTGGCATGCAGATTGCTACTGATGGCGTCCTGCAACAGAAGAAAAGAGCCGGCTAGTTAGAATAATGAGCCAGCCGTTCTGATGGATGGCCGAGAGAGGAGGTCATACAAAATGTTTCAAACACAATCCAAACCCCGTTCCCCTCCCCTCACCTCCGCACAAGCGCCGCCAATATCCCTACTTCTCCCTTAAAGAGCCTCTCTTCTTTGGCTGATATTACATTATTGCTCTCCGATCTCTCGTTCTCCCTCACTTCCTCTTACTTTACTTCACTTGGATCCACTTTTACTTCCTTATGCTTGCTTCCCTATTCCAGCTTTTAGTTCATATTTACTTTCTTTTTGTTTAAAATAATACCTCAAGGCCTTGATGTCACAATATGGTTGTGATATAAATAAACTGCAGTGTGTAGTTAGTATTGTGTACATTGGCTATATTCATGTTAGATGATGCCATGCCATTAAAGCATCTGTAACGTTGCCTGGATTTGGCAATTAACTGATGGTGTTAAGTGGCTTCTTTTCATCAGTTCAATAGAAAAAGCTGGTTGGTGAGAAATTCTCTCTTCATTCAGTTTCGAGACGTTATAAATAAGGCTTTGTACTGTCATTTCTAAAGGGCATCTAATAGGGGTGATGTTGATGTATATTTCATCATATTTCATGTTCTCTCTTAGTTTAGATGTCTTCTCCTTTATATCTGTATGAAATAGCACATTAGATGCATGGCTAGATGTTTATATCCTTGTGCTAAGGAGTGCACTTGATAACACCAAAGCATTTCATTTTAAGACATGAAAGGAAACGTACAGAGTTAGCTGATTTGTATTTGTCTAACCTACATAAATTCAGCTATCGCTTGAAAAGATGTCTGACATTCCTTACTAACCTGGCAAGTATGGAAGCCCGTTTCCGCCACTGAATAAAAAATAAAAAAAAGGTTATTGCGACTTTTTATCTCACAATTCTGACTTTTTTTTTCAGAATTGCGTGATATAAACTCACAATTGCGAGTTATAAAGTCAGAATTACGATTTATAAAGTCACAATTGCGAGATAAAAACTCGCAATTCCGACTTTTTTTCTCGCAATTATGACTTTTTTCTCAGAATTATGAGATATAAACTCGCAATTCTGAGAAAAAAAGTCAGAATGGAGAGTTTATATCTCACAGTTCTGACTTTATTTCTCAGAATTGCGACTTTCCCCCGGTTTCACAGACAAGGCTTAAACCTAATCCTAGACTAAAATGTAAGTCTGAGCTGTTTCAACTGAAAGAAACTTGCACTGACTGATCTTAAAATATATCAGTGCCTTTGTTTTGTCTCAAGATGCACACCAGTAATGTTTTTTTTCTAAGTACATTAATAAAAATTACTTAAATGTCCTCATTGAACTATGGCCTAATTCTGGCTTAGTCTAAGCCCTGTCTGTGAAACTGGGCCCATATGTCTTGCAATTGCGAGTTTATGTCACACAATTCTGACTTTATTTCTCAGAATTGCGAGTTTATATCTCACAATTATGACTTTTTAACTCGCAATTGCGAGTTGATATCGTGCAATTCTGAGAAAAAAAAAAAAGTCAGAATTGTGAGATTAAAAGTCGCAATTACCTTTTTTTTTTTTTTTTATTCAGTGGCGGAAACGGGCTTCCATAATTTGTCTTCAAAAACATAAAATGTTTTTTTTTTTTTTAATATTGTATATACATATACCATTTAAAATATAAATACAATAAAATTTTGTGGGTGGTATGGTTTTTTTTATATTTTTGAAAGACGTTTTGGTCACACTTTAGTTTGGGAAACAGTTCTGACCAGTAACTGACTATTAACTTAACTTGCCTCTATAAACTCCTAATTTGCTGCTTATTAATAGTAGGTAATTGTTAAATTTAGGTGTGGGGTATAGGATTAAGGGATCTAAAGTATGGTCATGCAGAATGAGGCATTAATATGTGTTTTATAAGTACTAATCAAAGGCCAATATGCTAGTAATATGCATGCTAATAAGCAACTAGTTAATAGTGAGAATTGGTCCATAATCCTAAAGTGTTACCAAAGTTTCTTGCGCTCACCAAAGGTTCTGTCATGATGTAGCAATAGGGCAGCCTTAAATTTAGTCATAATCATGACATTGTAAGACTCCACCCGCTGGCCCAAACAATGGAATCAGCGGCCTGGTCGAAGGTTTAATGCGTGCTCGGTGTTTTATTTGCGCTATCCGAATTTGTCTGGATTTAGTTTCAATTTAGTTTAGCTCCGTGCTTAATCTGACTCCAATTTCAAGTGATCGTTAAATTTAGGCAATATTCTTAATTAAAAACTGATCACAGATATCGATTATATATTAATTTAGGTACTTGATTATTCCGGAAATCCCATACTTTCAATTCTCGTTCATTAGGGACCAGGTATCGCACAGGAATTAACACTTCGGCCGATAGTGCATCCACGGACACAAACTCGTCAGTTCTGAACATACTCAGGGGGTGCAGAGTGGGTATAATACCTTTAAGTGAGCTGCACCTGCATACTCATAACAAAAAGTGTATTTTTTCCTATAACCACGAGAGCTACACCGTGTTAAGCCAGCGACAGTCAGAAATAGGAAGCCCCTAAAAATGCCCCCCATGGTTCATCCGTCGGTGCTTCGGTATGATCTGTCCTGAACGCATATTTGCAGAAACACCGCTACGCATTAATCTACTGGAAGAATGATTTCAGAAGAGATCAGAATAAATCAAATATAACAATTTATTATTAGTCAGGTAAAGCTGTATTATGCCAATTACATAATGAAACAATTAGAAGCCAATTCAGAATTAAATGCAGTTCCAGTTCAAACAAATACATACCATCAAATTCTCAAAGATGAATCTAAGAGTAAGATGTATACCTGACCTTTAGAAAATACATAGTACGGAGTGTAAGAGCACACACCACACTACGGGCTTTCTGGCTACAGAATCGCAAAGTAGTGTTTTGTCACCTCCCTTATATACCCAGATAACACAGCTTCAGATCAGTTGTAAAAACATAAAAGACCTTTTGGTATTTTTGGTTTTAGTGCTCCAGGGTCGCATCTGGATGAAGATGGATAAACATTCCCGCAGACCCCTAAAGGGGGACACACCCCCTCCTCAGCAGAACACAATTCTACAAAAGTTTTCAATCTTTCTCATAATATATGTGACTACTGTGAAATTGAGACCATTTTACCAATCGCACAGAGACCTTTAAAATGATACCAAACATGAAAGAGAAAAACAACATTCACAAGATATAACACTTGGATATTCTTAATGAACTTTGAGTGTAACCTTTTGGGGAGGAAAAAGAGAGGCAGAGATGGCAGGGGGTAGAAGGGGGTCGTAAATGAGCAAGGAGATCGGTGCTGTTTGTTGTCTTTGGAGATCTCTTCTCCAGATTCGTTTTATGGCTTTATTGCATGGCATCTGTCTTTGCAAGAGTTCCTGAGTTTTGGCCTAAGAAATAATTTTAGAAGGAAATAAATTCACTCCTTACAACATATATACAACTGTTTAGAAGTTTGAGGTCAGCCAGATTTATTTATTTATTTACTGGAAAGAAGTCTCTTATGCTTAGAAAATCTGCATTGATTTGATCAAAAATACAATAAAAACAGTAATGTTGTGAAGAATAATTAAAATTTAAAATAATGTGTTATATTTTTCAGCAAAAACTTTCAGCAGCCATTACTCCAATCTTCAGTGTCACGTGATCCTTCAGAAATCATTCTAATATGCTGATTTGGTGCTCAAGAAATATTTCTTTTCATTCTTTTTCAGGATTTTTTGCTCAATGGAAAGTTATTTTAAATAGACATCTTTTGTCACATGCTATATTTTACTGTCACCTAAAATGTATATTATATATATTAAATGTCTAGTATACTATTCAGCAGAAGATTTATTATGATTATAATTATTATTCTCTCATTATATAAAATAGCTTCTCTTGATAGAACCTGTCTTCAAAATCAGTATTGTGTGTATACCTTTTTATTAAAATATTACATAGTTCCTAAAGATGGCTTTCATCTGATCGTTTGGATTTGACTAAATCTCTAGCTGAAACACTCGCTCAGGGTTTCTTTCCAATGCCTTGAGGAAAAATTCAGTTCTTTAAAGATACAAAGTTCTCAATAGCACACTGACAAGAGTATTTGGGGTGTTGGGCCTCACAAATATCAACCACCATCAACCTCAGTGTGAACCAGAAACCTGTTCACCTCTGCAGGCGGCAGTAATTATTTTCTGAATGAAGGCAGGTATTGGAATGCTGACGCACCCTGTTTCTGGCTTTGTGTTAAAACCAGAGGCTTTGAACGTTTCTTTTTTTTAATCTCTCCTTTTCTTTTCTTCACTGTTACCTGAGGTCTTAACTCCCATATCTGTAACCACATAACTACTCTAGCTAAACCCCACCCATTGTGTCACTACTTATCTGTCTCTCTAACTTTAATATATGGCTGTTCACTCACGCACAGATCCGTTGGCAATGTTGAAACGGTCCTCTGTCAATGGCCATTATTTCCCTTCTGCTCTTCTTCATGACTCTGCACCATGATGTCAGAATGGGCCTGGAGGGTGTGGTGAGGCCTAGTAGTTAAAGCCTCTCACACAAAGGAAGCTGTCACTACCACACCGCCCCATGAATGCCGTCCCTCCGCACTGATCGCTTCTAATCCCTGCAGCTATACTGATAATTAGCCCGGCCTGTCATCCAGCTCGGCACAGCCTCCTCTCTTTGATCACTTCCAGCACAGGTAACGCAGCAGAGGAAGGCTGATTCAGTGTGGAGGTATAGAGGACACACGCTTAACTCAGTGTTTCCCAACTTTTTTTTGTTGTATGTGGCCCCACAAAAGCTTACTGTAAGTACCCCTTCAGTGCCACCCTGTAAATCTCACCCACATAACCACTAGTTAAACACACACAGCAGTTTGTAGAACCCTGAAGAGAATTCATTGGAAAACTGTTGAGGCAGGCAGTAACAAAAACATCTTGATAAAAAGCTGAGATTAAATCACTGAAGTGTGGGGTTGGTGTGTGTGTTTGTGTTTTCTTTTTTTAATTTAAAGATTATTGCAGATTTGTATGGAGTTCAGTACATGTTTGCATTTCATTGTGGTATGGATATTTTTGTATTTTTGGTGTGACGAGGAAAGAAGGAAAGAGCACTGTTGTATAAATCTACCTCTGTGCAGTGGTTTTAATATACAGTACATGCATCAACCCAACTCTACAAATTGTCTTGGGTTCTTGTGCTATGATTTATTGATTGATTTTTTTTTTTTTGGGCCTATTTGAAAACAATATAATAGTTATCATCAGGCATTAGAAACTAACTTTAAATATTACATTTATTCAAACTTACACCAAATAACCAGAAGAGCTAGTTTTTTTTTAGCTATTTTTGTTCCTTTAATGTAGCAGTTGACTTGAATCATGTAAAATAATAATCTTAATAATTAACAAATTATTTTACACATTTGTGCTTGGTGCTTTTTTTAACATTACTGTAAAGTATACACTTGTTTAATTATGATACTTGCTTAATTTTTGGGAGACCAAATGGCATTTGTACTTTGTATTTTTTTTTTTAAATCAACTTAAAATGGTTATTTAAAATCAACTATAGGCAGAACCTGTTTAAAATTATGAAAAACTTGAAAAAAAAACCCCTCTAAATTGCATGTTCCCTTATACATTAACATACAATATACATTTTTTTTTTTTAATCTAAAATATTGATGGTTGAAAAAAACTGTCCATGGACATGTTATGTGTGTCTGTTGTTGAGATTTTGGTTATTTCATTTTTATGTGCACTATGTGTAATGTATCCATATATGCCATTAACATATAAATCATATAAAAAAAGATTTTCCTTAAGCCTTTTGTATCTTTAAATGTTCAGAGACCAGAAGCTATTTTTCCTTGGCTAAAAATCTGCACACAATTATTGGTCACTTGTCATTTAACATTTAACACATTTTATCCAAAGCGATTTACAGTTCAAAGCATCAACCTTTCCAGTGAGTTACATCACCTCCACTGCTGCAGTTTGCAAGTTCTGTGTATTCAGGATTAGTTGCTAATCGGGATAGTCCAATTTACTGCAAGTCGTGAGTATTGTCATGGAGATGCCAGGGACTGAACCAGGACCTGCAATTTGCGAGGCATGTGCGCTATACGACCACCGAGCTAGATCCTCTTATTAGCATGATTCATATTCCCGAACAAACTCAAACCTGGAAATTTCAGGAAACGCCAACTTTAAAGCCCGTACTAAATCCGAGCTGCGCTTTCATCAGCTTTTGCACAGAGGAAGTGTCCGTCCCAGAGGGTCCTCGCTGCAAACATAATCTCTCCCGCACCCCCATCAACGCCAAACAGAAAGGGAACAAATTCACTGTCTCATCCTCATTCTTTCTGTCGTGCCAAGAAGCTGTATACAGTACACTGCAGATCAAAGCCTTAATTGAAAAATAATTATAGGCACTTAATCATGGGAGGCGGTGGGCTAATTGAAGCAAAAACAAGGCAGCGAGTGGAGGCCCTCCGAATCGTAGCAGAAAGAGGATATTGTGTGAGCTCCCGTCTTTAATAAAGCATCGTCTTCAATCCCCCATTGTCTCCCAGATT
>JAFVLL020013050.1:0-60113 GCA_021397915.2 Tor tambroides | reverse complement strand
CCCTGTACCTGTTGCTTTTGTATTACTTTGTCTCGAGGCATGATCTATGGCACTCTATGAATATGCAAATTACTCTGTCCTTACTAATTTCCTTAATGACTCTCTCCATGGGGAAGTCAGACAGTGTAAAAATCTGCTGATCTTTGCAGTACGCTCCAGAGCTCATTAGACGACAGGAAGCTACAACCATTGGAAACACTCTGGATATTGTGGAGAGATAGCATACAGTAAGTTTACAGTAAAAGACAGGATTTTTCAGATTTACATTTAATCATTTAGCAGACACTTTAATCTAAAATGATTTACAAATGAGGAAAACTACCATTAATGTATTACAGTTTTAGCAGCATATAATATTTGAAAGCAGTTTTTAAGATAAAAATTACAGTTGTAACTAATAACTTCAAGTTCATTAACCAACAGTAGTTGAAATGTTTATTGTGTGTCTGTGAGTGTTTTTCAAGGTTGCAAACAAAGGCATCCAAGTGCATCAGTATCATAGATTACTGCACCGACGCTGACATTTTAAAGAGGAATTTCTCTTATTTGAAACTCGTCTACACATTAATTGTCTGGAACCATCCATTCAGAAGAAACAACACAACAAAACAAAAAAACATTCTCTTCATCTCAGTATTGAAGGTTGGCACAAAGACCTTTCCCTGACCTCTGTCCGTTTTTGTTTCTGTTTTCACTCTTTGCCAGACACCGTATGCCATCCTGTCCTGTGGCATGATGCTCAGACACTCATTCTGTCTCCCTTTCTCAAGGGTATTTAAGTCCTTGTGTATCTGGGTTGTACAGGGATGGATGGTTACAGTGTGTGAATGTGTGTGCATGTGTGTTAAAATAAAGGGAATTTTCATTTCATCCCATCTGAGGTAAATTACGTTCAAATCTCCTGTCCTTGTGACGTTAAAGTCACGCTCTGAAAATACTTAATCATGTTATCCAATCTCTCTCTTTCTCCTTTGCTTGTACTGTTCTTCATGCTTCATATCCAGAATCTACTTAGAATGAGCTTCAATTCACATGCCATAATCTACACAGGATTTCTAAACTACATTTATGAGGACAAACTGCTCTAGGGTGTAACTTTGACTTGACCCCACTCTGTTAAAAATGCTGAAAAATAGTCAGATATTGAATTATTGTAGTTTTGGGTTTACTTACATTTCTGAAGCTCTCACAAATTTCATCCTGATGCTGATTTTCTACAATTTGTTTTAAGTTGAACCAGCGAGCATAGAGTTTGATTAATGCATTTTTCTGAGTACATGCTGAAAACCTACACTGCTGGTCCCATTTGCGTTCTTCCCAGCATGCACTGGGGTATGAATAATTAATATGATTGTTTTGTTTGCCTGTTAGCTAATTTTATTTATATCAATGATTCTGTCACATTTAGTCACTTGCTGTCTTGCCATAATGCATTTGTTTGTTCATCTTAAAAGGATCTCGTTGTGTTTCACATGCAATAATTGAGTACAAGCACTTTGCACATCTCAAAGAAAACATAAGATGAGGAATGTTAAATACAATTTAAGACCATGTAAATAAATGGAATCAAGTAGTTGCTTCAGTAATTGCTGCAGTAATGGCAAATTTAAGTTCATTCAAGCCATTTATTTAAAATAAGCAAATGACTTCAACATAAAAAGCCATGCCTTTTGCATGCATTATTTTTAAAATATATAGACAGTACTGTGAATTACACTAAAGAGAACTTTATTAGTATTAATTATCTTTTCAATTTATGACCATCAAGCTCCAAATAAAAAGAGAAAATAATGAAATGAGGTGATGTTTAATTAGTAAATTATTTAATTCACTCGATTGCACAAAGATATCATCACCATATACTATACTACTCACATCTTCTTTAATATGTAAGCTTTTCGTTGTTGTTGTATTTCCAGCAAATCTAATCCTATTGTGATTTACACCTTTACAGTGATACAGATTTTGGTCATGCTCTCCCTGCCTCTCTCAACTCATACTTAGTCATGATAATGGAAGGTGAAACACCATCATATGTCAGTGTGTTTCATACTGCGTGGCTGCGACAGAAGCAGGTCAATGTCTAAACATACATTTTTATCTTGAAGTGTCAGGTAACACATTTATTACCATTAATATATGTGGCAGACAGTGCTACCCTTCAGAAAAGGTCATAACCTTGTCACTTCCCGGCTCGATAACACGCTTCTTGCTCAGGGAACACAGGCGCCCTGTGACCAGTCAAGGAAAATATATTGGTTTTATTGCAGGATCAAACATATTAGCAGAATAGACAATGATCCAAGCAGCTGTCGGATTTTATTCACAACTTTCCTATTGCCCTTTTAATGCTATAAATTAGGTTCCTGTCAGTTACACCTTCTAGCCTGCCAGTGTCCCTTGTGACATTGAGTAGCAGCCTCTTATTACAGTAAGTAGATAAAGCTATAACTCTGCTGCAAAGTCAACCTGGTCTCATAAAAATATGTACCTCTGTGCACTTTCTGTGCGACACCGTTTTACGTACCTTACTGCACGTTTCGCCGCAGTTTCAAAGAGAAATGTCCACTGAGTGGCGCTAAAACACAGGTTAAATACGTGAACCCTGGCATGTTTTTATTATGTTGATATAGGTGCGTATTGCTGTTTTTATTATGTTGCTACAGGTACATATTGCAGCGGTTCAGAATTCAAATATCCGGGGTCTGTCCCTAAACGTTAATGCTCTATCCTGTTGGAAATTAATAATAACATGATATTATCCTGATTCTGATTCTGAAATATGCCCTACACCAAACCCAACCCTAAACCTACCCGATAGCGTTAACAAATGAAAAACTGGTATAAAAACGTATTTGTTGATGCATCCGTGCCATTTCAACAACTTCTTATGTAGATTTGAAGTGTTTTGTCGAACCATAGTTACATCAGATTCAAAGAGCTCCTTGCTTTCTAAGTACGATTCTGTACTCCGTGAGCTACCGAACAAACTTACCGTCTATGAAAACTCATAGATACGAGGCTGGATATGTGCGATGCTAACATTCCAAAGCATCAGTTTTCAAATCTCCTAGCATATTAATATTGTTTTGAAGTCGTAACATGATATTCTTAAAGTAATTGTGCGAAAAATAGGCTTTATTAATCAAAACTCTGTAAATTTGTGCGAAAAGAAGTAAAAGGTGTCGGAGTTTTACTGCCTCTAGTGTTTGTGTCTTTTAGAAACTGAAACTGCAGTAATATGTAGTTTTTGGTACGTATTTCGTGTCTCGCTAAAAAGTGCACCCAGGTACGAAAATGCCACGAGACTGCAGTAATATGTAGTTATTGGTAGGTATTTCGTGTCTCGCTAAAAAGTGCACCCAGGTACGAAAATGCCATGAGACTAGAAAGTATAGACAGGCTGATCAACTCATTAGTTAGGCTAAACAACTACTGGATCAGAATTCCTGAATGAACCAGTTTTTTTTAAATCGAACTGTAGCATAAATTGGTCAAATGGTTAGCAAAACAAAACAAAAACTAAATCGGTTTGCGATTCATTCGCATCATTCATTTGAGATTCTCACACACATTTGAACAGTTCACTCCCTGAATCTCATGAACAGTTAATTCTCTCAATGACTCATTGGAACAGCTCTCTCACGCAATGAATAATTCAGTTAACTCGCTCATACACTGACTCGTTTGGAAGCGGTTTCATCTCCCCGAAACGCGGGGTGTTTTAGGCCATAGATAACAAAAAGAAACACTGGATAACGTGGATATTAACCTACAAGCCACTGAAAACAAAGCTTAGGCTACATACATAGCATCTTCTGGCAGCGATGAAGAAGGGCATGAAGTTCAACACCTGCACATGTAGGTAAACAGGTAAACCGTTTTCGACCAAAACACTATCATATATCAAAACAGTACACGAAAACACTTGACATATCAACGTACCATGACATTACCATGTTTTAGAGATGCATCTGTACCACGTAAATACCGTATTGTGACTAATAAAGTCAATTTTCATTGCAAAAATATATGGGGAGCGAGTCAATTTTTGATGATTGTAGTGGTTTCTAGTTAGAACATCAGCAGTGATTCAGGATTTGATTGACAAAACACGCCTTTATGAAAATCATGTTTGTTTGTGTGATGTGATTCATATTGAGCTACATTATTATTTGTTTGTTGTACAATATGTTCTTGCATAGGTTCATGCAGGACATGGTTCTTTATGAGTATATTATAGATTAATATAGATAGCTTACATACAGCTACTCTGCTTTCTTTTGTGATTTCAAATATTTAAAGTTAAAGTTGTTGTAAAAGTTGTAAAATCATTCTTGCTTGGTTTGATTCAGTTTGTTGCAAATCTATTTGCTGACAGAAATGACACATCTGCCTTTAATGAGGGGATAAAACTTGTATTTCAATGGACCTGATTTACTGACTGAAAACATTATAACCTTTTAAAGGAATAAATACAATTGATACTTTTTAAAAAGGTAAAACCGAGAATGCTAAATCTGAATCCAGTTTTTTCCCTAAAAAACCACCGCAAGGATACACTTTGAAATCCTGCTGTTCTCATTGAAAAGGTAAATATATAAATAAAAGCAGTGCTATTCAATAATCCTGAAAGGAAAAAAAACAAAAAAAAAAACAGGTTAAAATGAAAGGTAATAAAAGGAATCAGCATATTTCCATTTATCAAGGAGAGGCTTTACAGTCTAAAGTGCACTATGAATAAATGATTCCCTGTTGATCGTTTTGCACTCAGGACTTAAGAGTAAACATGGCATGCTTTAACGTGCTTAAGGAAAGGAGGTGCATTTTCTGACAGTTTCTTTATTATTAGGCAAACATTATCATTCCCTTTATGCATGCTCTTCACAGGCTGTTTCAGCAGTAAAGCGCATCAATTTTAAAACAGCATCTCAAACGCCGTAGGAGTTTGAACGTGGGATGGGTTTCTTTGATAGCTGAAGAGGGCATATTAAAAATTAGAACTGGAAAACAGGGAGAGAACTGTTGAATTTTGAGGCTTTTTGATTCTTCCTGTGCTTTTTGCCATTTTATTGACAGTAAGAATCTGAGAGGTCATAGGAGATGATAATTCTTAGTTTAAACATCACCATGTAATGGATCAGTGGATCCGTAGTGAATGGGTGCCATCAGAACAAGAGTCCAAACAGTTAATAAAATCACAATAATCCTCAAGTAATCCATCAATTGACGTCTGGTAAACAGTACTGGATTTGTGCATTTTCCTCTTCCAATTCAGCTGAGACCACTTTTCCACTGGAGAAAGCAATTTTACAGATAGAGGACTCATATGTTAGCCTAAAGCAAATGTTTGAAGTTAAAAACATTTTAATGATGGATTTGTTTATTATAAAACACACAGCTTTTCACTTCTCAAGACAATAATTAATTGACTAAAATCATGTCTTGTGGATTATTGTGATGTTTTTATCAGCTGGTTGGACATTCTGACGGCACCCATTCACTGCAGAGGATCCATTGGTCTGCATGTCAGACTCCTATATAGATTTGCAAAGAGGTTATAAGTGTGGTGCAGTAAAGAGCTATATTAGACCAGACAGAAAACCCACAGCTTGCAGCCAAGCTCTGTTTCTCATTTCACCTGCAAAGAGGCCATTTACATAAGAAAATGGTTATAAAATCTAATTATGAAAATGTAATTAACGTAATAAGTTAACATTGTAACATTTTAAACAGGCAGAACAGTGAAGCACTAGCACAGCATGCAGCAGAGCGAAAAGGAGAAGCTCAGCATGTCGTCGCCTTGGAATTATAAGGTTCTATCTGACATTTTTGTCAAAATTGAGTTATTCACATATTCTTATTCTGTGACAACTTATTTACATTATGTGATGGGGTTTTTTTAAGTTTTGTACATTTTAGGACTTTTTATTTAGAAAACAAAAAGGTTCTATCTGCAAAGTCGAACTCTAACTTGGTTCTATAAGGTTCTATCTTTTTTTGGATTATTTTGAAAGCTTGACACATTCCATGAGTTTTACCCGGCCAGTTAATCACCATATCAGCTTGCCTGACCCCTGGGGTTTGGAATAATGACAAGATGTCTGTCAAGCTACAAAAACACATCTGAAGCCATATGATGGATTTGTGTGGTAAACAAAACAATTTTCATTTCATTCCTCTAATTCTTCTGATTATTTCAATGTATCATTCAAATTCAATATGACACTTGGTCCAATTTTGACATCAGATGTCATAATGAAACGTCATTCTTTTCAAACCTGATGTGACGCATCTAATGCTGACATTTTTGATTTCAGAGCTGCAGCGGAGGGAAAGATACATGGTGAATAATGATTTAATTGTCTTTTTGCCTTTTTTAGAACAGGAGTGTTCACGACGAACTGTTATTGTCAAAAATCCAGTGAGTGGATTCAAAGCGTTCTCTGTAAATGTTTATGTTGAAACGGTTTCTAAACTTTAGGGGTTCAGTAAAAGTTCCAAGACATTTCACAATTTCACTTTTTGGAATTCAGTGTTATTTGGATATGAAATTAAATTAGTGAATCACGTGCTTTAATTGTATCATTTGCAGCCAAAATCAATTGTTCCACATTTGTAGCCAAAATATTTTTTAAAAGTATCCTGCCATCAGTCTTGAGAATCTCGTACCTCTGAGGCATTCGAAAACATGGCATGGAAGTAACTTAAACCAAAAGAATTATAGTATGAGAAATAAACAAAAAGATCTGAATTCAGAATGATGAAAATGATTCATTTCTATCACTTTATACTGTACATGGCATCAAAACTACATGTTTGTGTAAATTAAAGCAAACCATAAAAGTCAAGGGAATAACTTTCAGCTGTTCTCAACATCACACTTTTAAAATGATCGAAAGGTAACTTGTAAAATTAAAATAACTTGAGAAATCTTTCATTATACAGTAGTTAGGGTTGCATTGAGGTGGAAAATTTCTCTCAATCTCCAGAAAATTTCCAGAAGTTTTGGAAACTTTCCATGATTTTAGAAAATTTTAGAAACTGTTGGAAACTTTTGGAAAGTTTCTGGGAATTTACAGGAAATGATTCTCCCCTTTTATTCACTGCAGACTTGCTGATCTCCCTATATAGATTATAGATATATTGTACGAAAATATCTGTAGATCAGTGTTTTTGCCATTTTTCAAATCGACACACCCCTTTTAACATCACAACTCACGGCAATTCGTACATATTTTATGAGGTGGCTAATTCGTACGAATTCATACGACCTCACTCGTACAAATTCATACGATTTGTGCTAAATCGTACGTATTTTACGAGTTGCCAATTCGTAAGAATTTGTACGAATAACCTACACCTAACCCCGCCTCTAAACCTACCCGTCACTTGGGTTTAGACAAATCGTACAAAATCGTACGAGTGAGGTCGTACGAATTCGTACGAATTAGCCACCTCGTAAAATACGTACGAATTGATCGTGAGATAGTGTTGGAGTTTCCCCACTCGTAAGTACTGTATGACTTTGGTTGGTCATTCATGCGCTCTGAACTCATAATTGCAATATTTTCCACTCACTTGAAGGGCACAAATAAGAAACAATAAATTCTATATATTAAATCAATTAATAGTCTAATTAAGTCTTTCCAAGGCTGATTTGACCATATAATTGAAATAGTAGAAATAGTTTTAATCAAGTTTATTTTTGTTTCACTTTTTACGATACAAGTAATTTCAAATCAGTTTGACAGAAAATAGTACTCTGTAAAAAAAATAAAATAATAAAAAATGGAGTACTCTACACTGTAAAACCTAACAGTGAAATTCACTAAATGAACATACGTGTTTTTCTACTTAAACATTTCATGTCAAATTTGGCATGTTACTTGCAGTTCACGAAATTTATTAGCAATTTCTGAGTCAAAAAAAATAGTTTCACCATTATTTATTTCTTCTTTTTCCCCCCAGTGTATGGTGTCTTGCAAGCCTTGAACGAGCAAACCAAAGATGACTGGTCTGTAGCAAGAGAAAATGCCACGTCAGAATTGCTGATTCTCTGTGTGGAGAAAAACAACACTATAATTATATAAATTCATGATAAATGATTCACGATCTGGGTGGAATCGCGGTTCCATTAATTGGTGACCTGTGCTCTAGTGTGTAGTCACCTTTAGTCTTCCCTGCACTTCCACCTGTAATTACCTCACTAATGACTGTAAAGCTAAACAATGATCTGTGTTTAGTTTATAACTCTGCTAATCAGGTCTATTGTCCAGGGTTACGCCCTCAACACCACACTTGCAATAGTCCAGCATCACTGAAACTGCCAACCAGTTGCATCATGTGATTTCATCACTAATTCTGAGCCTCCAGACGGCGTGAGGATTTACAGGTCAGCTCTGTATCAGCTCCACACAAACATTCCCTTGCATCCCACCATGCGATCCCATCGTACGCCTCGGTCCTTCACGCTTTTTATGTACTGGCAGTCCGCTGATGGAGCCCTTGCAGTAAATTGAAAAGGATGATGGTCTGACAGTTTGATGATAGTAATTATCTTCTCAGCTCTGGCTGTAACATTTTCACAACGATCAACGGATGCGACGAGGCTGGTTGGACGGACTGTCTCTGTGTGAAGTGCTGCAGAGAATTTGGTAACCACAAAAAATGCAGTCGCTCTGAATATGTGAACACTGAAGACAAAAGAAACCTACAGGCTATCTGCTTTACTGCTGGTTGTGTGTTTTAAAAATGTACGGGATCGTTTCGTCCCAGAGGCAACTAAGCGGACACCCAGGGGTCGGAAGACAGGAAGTGGTGAATTGATGTGTTCTCAAATACATTTTACAAATCTGTCAAGCTTTCCAAATAGTCCCACTGTGCAGTTCTTCCTCTAAGTTGCATGAGTGCACTGCTGTGTACTTCACTATATATATTTGTTTATTTTACTGGTTTAATTTGCATTTTTAATTCAGTATTTTCTGTGTGTCTTCAACTTTTGGGCCCCATGTTAAATATCATGTTTCTGCTCAGGTGGCTGAAGGGTCCGCCCAATTGATTTGGGTTTTGCTCAGCAAGAACAAAAAATAGAGAAAACATTGCCAGGAAGCATCCCACTATAATTTGGTCACTGCTAATGGCCAATGGAAGGCGCTGTAGGGTTTCATCTTTTTTCAGGTCTTCAGGCCAAGTCTTTCTGTTGTTGTTGTTTCTTGTTTTTTTTTTGGTTTTTTTTCCTTGAGTCTGGTGACCCAACACTAGCTAACCTCCATTTGATTTCCGCAGCTGTTCACATGGCAATCGGTCACTTGTGGTTTAAAGGCTTGTTTGAGTGAAATAGTGTAGACTGTGCTTGTGTTACAACCCTTTGATAACTTGTCTGTAAGTAAAATGTGAACAGAATACACAGATGTCAGCATGTGTTTGGGGGACACTTTGACCTCCATGCTGCTGTGTATAATTGTGCAGCAATCAGGAAATGTTTTTAATATTCCTAAACAGACTTCTGTGGAAGTGCACAGATAAAGGAACAATTCACTCAAAAATTAAAAATTGCTGAAAATTTAGACACAGGCCATCCAAGATGTAGCAGAAGAAATTTAGAGTATTTGTTGGAGAAATTTAGCACTACAGCCCTTGCTCACCAATGGATCCTCCACAGTGAATGGGTGCCGTCAGAATGAGAGTCCAAACAGCTGATAAAAACATCACAAAAGTTAAAATGCATTAATGATGAGTTTGTTTCTCATAAACATGCAGCTTTTTGCTTAGACATTGATTGATGGACTGGAGTGGTGTGGATAATTTGTGGATTAGTGTGATGTTTTTATGAGCTGTTTGGACTCTCATACTGACGGCACCCATTCACTGCAGAGGATCCATTGGTGATCAAGAGATGTAATGCTAAATTTCTTCAAATCTGTTCTGATTAAGAAACAAACTCAGCTATATCTTGGATGGCCTGAGGATGATTCAATTTTCAGCTAATTTAAATTTTTCAGTAAACTTTTTCTTTAGACATTTAGAAATTAAAACAGAAATCACAAATATATAGGAAAGGGTAAGTGTATGTGCAGGTTTCAGCATGCATTTGTGTGTGTACAGGTGTTTGTGTATGTGCAGCTAGCTGTCTAAACCGTTTAGATGTCTGATAATTCCAATAGATTAGATCCCTGAAGCTGTTTTTATAAACCTCTTTTTATCCCCGACATGTCACCATTACTTTTCTCTGTTGTATAAATATGGCTAATAATCTGCCATCTCCCAGGGAAACGACTAGGATGTGTTGATCTCTGTGGAAACCATTAGGGACTGAACAACTGTTGTTTTCCAGGCACATAGTCTTTGAACAACAGTATCTATATGTGACTAGAGATTGAATGCCATAGCATATTTTGAGTCGATATTAATGTGAATTCATTTTGTAGAAGTTTAATATGCCTGACCTGTAAAGGTTGTTTGGAATTCCATTTGGTGATGTAGCAACAACACACTTCACTTTTAAAAAAGAGGGTTTGTTATAGACTTTGCCTGCTAACGCTAATAAATCATACATATTGTAGAATGTTACTAGCGGTATTGATTTTGAGTTTTTAGATTGAATGTTGAGTGTACTTTATTCTTTGACCTTTATAATATCAATAAATGTAAGCGTTCTCCCTTAAAATGACATTGGAGAATTCCCACCGACTTAGTGGATCTTGTTTGTTATTGTAAATCAGTAGCAGGGCAATAAAGTTTGATTGATACAGTCAGGAAGGTTGCGGAAAGGTTGTCGTGTTGTCAGAGTCTGAGATGTGAGCGGTTTCTCACCATTTTCATTCACACTGACATGTCAGGGTGACTTCATTTGTATTTGTACGTACAGATATTTGGTGGCAAGGTGTATATATACATTTTGTATGGTTGGATAGACACTGAAATATGATATATTACATACTTCAAATCTGGAGACTGATTGGAATTAGAATTAGTGAAGCTTATGTGAGTTATAAGTATATTATGATAAAATATGTGTTTATAAATTAAACCCTGAATGACCCATTAGAAATAAACATATTTTTATTTATTAAAAAATATATATATATATATATATGAATAAGAATGAATTGTCAGAATGACAAGTGTTTAGAAATCGCACAATACAGTGAAAGTGAAATGTCAAATTAGCACATTACTGTGCAAAAAGTTTGGCGTCTGTAAGATTTTGTTAATGTTTATGAAAGATGTTTTTTAAGTTTACCAAGACTGAATTTGTTATGATACAATAATACACTGAAATACAGTAAAAACAGTAATTGTGAAACATTATTACAACTTAAAATAACTTTTCTTTGTTCATGTATTTTAAAATGTAATTTTATCCTATGATAGCAAATCTGAATTTCCTTCAGAAATTGAGTTGGTGCTCAAGAAACATTTCTTATTTTTATCAATGTTGAAAACAGTTGTGCTGCTTTTTTCCCCTTTGATGAATAGAAAGTTCAAAATAACAGCATTTATTTGAAATAGAATTATTGTGTAAAATTATAAATGTCTTTACTGTCCCTTTTGATCAATTTAAATTTAACTTTTCAAACAAATAACAAATAAATGAAATAGATAGATAGATAGATAGATAGATAGATAGATAGATAGATAGATAGATAGATAGATAGATAGATTCATTGATAGAACGTGTAAATGCGTTAACTACATTAAATAAATGTGTAGTATAATTAATATAGTCATAATATAGCTAATTAATATAGTTATAATAGTGCTATTAATAGTCAAAATCTCTCTTTATCAGCTTTAGATGAGTACTGGAGCACCGCTTTTTCAATTATACATTTTAAAAATGGGAAAGACCGATAGATACAGAGTATTATAGTATAATGGTTCTTACATATGTGAGGAAAGTGATGCATGAAATAAAGAGTTGAGAAAGTTCTTAATTTGGAACACCACTGACGTTTCAAGTGCTACTGAGCACCTTAAAACTGCTAGTACAGTTTGCTAGCACTTATATGAAACAAGACCAAATATAACAGCAGAAATGAGATGCACGCCTGCAACTATAACACTTTTGGCAGCATGACACACTGACACACACATATTGGATGGGGTGAGCTGAAAATGATGTGTTGTCGTTCTTGTTTTAGAGTCAATAGGGATATAATTAACTAAATAGTAAAATGTGTTATTATTCTTAAGAATATTTGGCACTGATGCCTCTGAGATACAACAGCTTAATTATGTGTTAAAAGTGGAGGTGTGAGGTTGAAGATGCTTATCTTTTTTTAAACAGTATAGGTTTACAATATTTTTTTGTAACTTTTGTAGTAACATAAAATAACAGTTGCTTTTTTGTTGTTGGCCAGAATTTCAATAGCAAAGCATCCCTAAAAAAATGTGAAAATGTTTGATTAAAATGTAGTATGAATGCAAAATAGCAACAGAAATTCAAGTTCAAGTTACACTGTTTAGATGGGTTCAGCTGTTTGTTTGGCTAGAAATGCTGAAACAACTGTCTTAATAGAGTTGTATATGCCATCCACAAAATTAGTTTGTATAATTTGTTTAAAGGTCACCCACATTAACTTACTCTTGTTCCATATGGACCTAAAATATGGTGAGTGTCTTCATAATGCCCTTAATTTAAGTAAATCAAAGCTGGAAGAAGTGTAATATCCTGATGTGTTATTCTAGAATGTGTTATTCCATAAATAATGGGTGGAGAATCTCAATGACACATTTTCAACACATTTTTGAAATGTATTCTGCAAGTTAAACACTTATTAATGACTAAAATGAGACTTCTAAAATTAACTCGGGTCTTGAAATTAGATCAAAATAGACCTATGAAGGTACATTGCTACTGTAGAACCACATTAAAGGCAGGGTATGCAATTTTTCAAAAACGTTTTAGAAAACCGAGTCGGGGCCGAGTACCAAAACAAACGTGTAGCCAATCAGCAGTAAGGAGTGTGTCTACTCGTGATGTGGAGGAAAGAGCGTTCAGTGAACAGCCGAGTCGAGCGAGCGACAGAAAGATAGAGATGGTGGATAAAAAACAAAAAGAGGAAAATGACTGCGGAACAATAAGGCAAAAATTAGGACCCGTGTAAATATCGGACCAGCTTTCCAGTGCTGGAGAGAACTCAAGGAGAGGAAGGCCTGCGATCGGACACCGAGGTTGCTTTGTTTCTTCCTGATAGGTGAGTAACATTGTGTCTACGCCGGACATGCCGCGACGCAACAGCTAAAGCCTGCCTACACCGAGAATGTAGTTGTTTAAAACTCAAATCTGCGGTTTATTTATAAAAACAGCGCCTATTTGAAAATGTGCTTCTCCGATTTTGGAGACGTTAGCTCCACGCGTTCACCGGGCGCTCAGCGCTCATGTATCCTGACGAGAGGAGCATAACCTCGGCTAGTCCTTCTGATATTTGCCGCTGGCTCTGATGTCTCTGTAGTGGTTAAACATAAGATATAATTCGTTTTGGATAAATCTAACAGGTAATCTTTGGTCTTTATTCTATTGTTCTATTAATATATTTAAATGAAAATGAAAAGAGGCAGTGGTGTTTGATATATTTCGTCTGTAAATACAGTGAGGAAGATTGCAGCAGCCAAGGCGAGCTGACTGATGTTATCAAGTACGTTGCTCTTTGCAGAATTACTGGACTTACGTCGTTCCGTCCGTGGGAGTTCACACTCCCGAGTCTAACTCGTGAAGTCCGAACTACCGGATGCCAGTCCGAAATTTGCGTACTTGGTCTTGAGAAACGCGCGCAGACCTAACGTTACGTCACCAGACCATTTGCCTAATCTTCTCGGTACTTTAGACTGCGATGGAAACGCAGACAGCAACAGGTGTGGGGGAAAAAAGTTCCTGGGACATATTGTTCCAGGTAATTTCGGTGGAAAAGCGGCTTATGTTTCAAAGAACTAATTGTTGCCTGGGTTGCATAGGCTACGTATATGTGGGGCGGATCTATCAAAATAGGGGCGAGACCCTTTTGGTGTATGGGTGTGTTTGTTTTGGTGATTTCAAATATCAACATTGGCTTCCAGAAATTGCTTACCCTGCCTTTAATGTTGTGGTAACTAAATTGTTTATTTTTTTTAGAAGTGTGACTGTATAGCTCTTCTGATTTCAAAACAACTTTTTCAATTACAAACTACTCTTTCCTGTGTGCTTTTGGTCACATTGTATTGCACATAGCTTTACGGCACATAGCTTTTACTGAAGTAATAATCCAGCATGCTTTTCTAAAATGCTCTCTCTATTATGTGCCACTTGGAAGTACACATTTTTTCAGTGAATCTGTTCATTCGGATGCTTCATGTAAATTAACTCGGCAGAAAATGACTCAAGTACCTGTGCAGAAGTTTCTGTGTTGCATTTTTACATATTAAAATATTCTAATTCTCCTTTTTTGTCACAGTTTCACACAATTATATAAATTAGGGCAGAGGCTAATAATAAAATAAACACTGTTTGCATTGTGCAAATAGCGATAGATACTATTTAGACTAAGTGAAAATAGCATAATTTTCTTTGCAGTAGTTACTGTAGTTGTTATTTGCACTAAGCTTAAACAGTTGCTGTTTATACTTAGTGCAAATAGTGGCGGATACTCTTTGCACCTCAGCATGCAGTAACAACATATTCAGTGTAATGGCTGTATTTATTAAAGTCATAAAAGGATGCTGACTTTTTAGGACCATACTTATCTCTATTTCTAAATCCCACTCCTATATTCCCCTAACTATACTGAAACTGATGACCGGAAGGCAGCCACAGTTTTGAGCATGTGTTTGAACAGTGTATTTGCCTATTTTTACCAACCCACCGCAAATTTTAACTAACCCACTGTCGACAGTGCCATCGTGTTTTGTTTGTATTTGGAAGGCTGCTTCACACTCTTGAAGTGTTGCCATGTCCTCTTATTATTTAGACTTAAGCGGATTTGGACTTGTCATTTGGGCTCAGCTCATAAAGCAATCCAGTTTATGGGGTTAATAAAGTAGGCAAGTGCAGTTTATATGGGCTTATTTTTATTTTTTATTTATGTAATTTTATTTCTAGAAAGATCTGGCAACTCTAATGATTAAAAAAAAATACAAAATACATCTAGACTACACTTAATTACACTAAACTAGAAAGAAACAATGTATTTGTGTGTGTGTGTGTGTGTGTGTGTTTATATATATATATATATAATATTTAATTGAGATCCTCATTATGACAGATAAATTGATTACATTTTCATGTATTGCTTTAAGTTTTGCTACAGATTCAAAATAGCTTCTCCAACACTTATATTCAGAGCTTACTGAAGGAAAGAAAAACCTGTGGGGAAACAAGTAGAAGAGAGTGGAGTGAGTGAGAGAGGTAGATGCAGGTGAGCAGCTTAAGTGATTGAGATGGAAATAATTCAGAGGAGATGAGTGCAGAGAGAAGCTTCTGGAAATGTTTAAATTGCAGGAATCAAATCACAGCTCCTATAAAAAAATTTGAATAAAGACTCATGGAAAAACATATATTAAATTTGCACTACACAGTTTACGGTAATGCATGCTCTTCACTGTTGCCCAATTTAAGTGTCTTCCAAGAACATAAATGCAAATCCATCAATCCGCAATCAAATGTTGTCATTACGACTGAATGGAAAGTAGTGCTTTAGCATATCTTTGACAATAAATGAAAAGTATTTTGTGTATTTTCTAGCCACAAAAAGATTGTTAATGGATCTTCTAAGGAACCAGAGTTAATAAGAGCAACCAGAATCCTTAAAATGCCTAGTTATGTGATTCCTACTGCATTGTCTTCATGACTCTGACAGTGCGACTAGAGCATTTCGGTGACCTTTCGGTTCTTGTGATTGCTTGCAGGTGTATTTGCCATTATCATTCTAATCTATTTTTGCCATTTTTGTCCCCATCACCTCTTCCCTCTCTCTGTTTTTTGCTCAGATCCTTCATCCTCTCGTGCCCTCTTTCTTTCTTCTTCCCTCACCGAGGATTATCTTATTGAGTTTCCCAGAATGCCGAGGGAGGTTGAAAGCTGTAGGTGGGATGAGACATTTAGTGGTTGGCTGCCTGTTGTTAGCACTCTAGTGTATGCTGCTCCATCTTCGCTGTCTCCTTCATGCTTTGACCTTTGGCACTGAAAGGAAAACAGGAGCTCTGGAGTGCAGATGCCAGGGAGTCTTTAATAGTCCTTCGCCACCACAGAAAGTCAATTCTGTCTTTTGTCCTTGGCGTAGCAGGACAGAGGCGAATGTGCATGCAAAAACAAGATGTTCACTTTAAGGTCCTCTTAATGTTTTATTTTTAGCACACACTTTATTAGCATGTATTTTTGATAAAACTTATACATGATGTACCTGTATTTTGAATTTAACATAGTGACATATTTACTACGCAGTTGCACAGATTTTTAATGCACAGAGGGCATAAATATACTGGATGTGGCATAAATACAAGACATGCGTTAATAGTTACTTTTTTATATTTTTGTAAAGGCGTCCCTCCTAAGCTGCATTTGTTTGATCAAAATACAGTAAAAACAGTATTTTGTAAAATATTATTACAATTTAAAATAACTGTTTTCTATTCTATTTGAATATGTTTTAAAAAGTAATTTATTCCTGTGATGCATATAGCTGAATTTTCAGCATCATTACTCCAGTCTTCATTGTCACATGATCCTTTAGATATCATTCTAATATGCTGATTCGGTGGTAAAGAAGCTTTTATTACTATCAATTTTGAAAACAGTTGTGCTGCTTAATATTTTTATGGAAACTGTAGTATTGTTAGTATTTCTTTTCAGAATTTAAAGAATAGAAAAAGAAATGTAAAAAATACATTTATTTGAAATAGACTTTAGTAAGTCTTAACTGCTATTTTTGATCAATTAAATCTGTCCTTGCTATTTAAACATATTATTTATTTATTTTTTTTATGAGTGACCCAAAACCAATGACCCATAAAATGCTCTGTTTTTTAATTCATTTTGCACACTTTTTTTTTTTTTACATTTTTAATTGCAATTTAAAAATAGATGCATACACTTTACTTTTTTTTTAAATTTAAAAATAAAAAACAATTACTACATGTATCTTAAGAAATAGGGAAAAAATCCTATTTCTAAAGATATGTTTGTTACCCTGGACCACAAAACCAGTCTGAAGTCGCTGGGGTATATTTGTAACAATAGCCAAAAATACATTGTATGGGTCAAAATTATCAATTTTTCTTTTATGCCAAAAACCATTAGGATATTAAGTAAAGATCATGTTCCATGAAGATATTTTGTAAATTTCCTACTGTAAATATATTAAAGCTTAATTTTTTATTAGTAATATGCATTGCTAAGAACTTCATTTGGACAGTTTTAAAGGTGATTTTCTCAGTATTTAGATTTTTTTGCACCCTCAGATTCCAGATCTTCAAATAGTTGTATCTCGGCCAAATATTGTCCGATCCTAACAAACCATACATCAATGGAAACCTTATTTATTCAGCTTTCAGATGCTGTATAAATCTCAATTTCAAAAAATTGACCCTTATGACTAGTTTTGTGGTCCAGGGTCACATTTAATCATTTTTTTCTTGCATTTTTTGTAGACCCTCTAACACCCCCCTGTGTCCCCAGTTTAAAAACTCTTTATATAATAAACATCCTTTTTATTTGTTTTATGGACAGATAATAATCACACACATCTTGCCATTTATTTATTTATTCATTTATCTATCCCTGATTGGTTGACAATGGTTATGCTGTTATTCAGCTTATCTTTTCCCCTCCTTTCTTCCTTCCCTCGGCCTTAGATATGGCAGCCCAATATTCATTTTGACAGTGCCATGAGTGTGCGTGTATGAGCTGGTGTTAAGATGCAGTGCTCACGGTGCAGAGAATGGTTTGATTCTATGGAAAGTGGCAGCATTCATTTGTGGTGATGGCAGCATGACATTGCGGACAGGGGCATGTTAAAATGTCATCTATTGAGTCACAGCCTGCAGAGTTGAAGGGAAAATGAGGGTGAACCTCAAAGAGTGCAACACTTTTCAGTTTTACTACAGGAATCTGTCGACACCCGCTGCGGCGCAGTTAATCAGACTCGTGCACTTTTCCCATCATGTCACCGGTGTGAATATGTTCCCTTCCCACACCAAAGCATAGTTTCTTTATCTTCTGCCGCTTTAACGCCTTCACGCTGCTTGATAGTGATCTGATCACACGTGCTTTGATCACGGCATGAGCTTTCAGACCGCAGACATGGGCCAGAGCTCTCTGAGAGGGAATCCGAAGTGCTCTGCTGTCAGACACGTTGCTAACTCATGCAAGGAAGCCTCTTCCAGCGGGGTTCATTCTGCCAATGCTTTCAAATTGGCTTAAGGGTCTTGTGGCAGTTTTTATCTGAACTTCAATAACTGTTCAGCTCTTCTTGGTGTATCTGTTCAAAACAGTGCTTGGCTGTGCTGTTTCCCCTTTAACTAAGTCAATACCTCATGAATTATTTACTCTCTCCAAAATTAGGGCAAAAAAGATTAGTATTAAAGGACTTTCATTTCACAAAGGCATCTTCTTAAGTGCCTGCAGGAGGCTTTGGCAGACATAGGAATAGCTGGCCGGTAATGGATGGGATTTTGATTCTTTCCAGTAACTCAAAGCTTTTAAATCTCTTCACAAAAAAGATATCTTCACTGGCCCCCAGTAGCTGGAGACCAAGGGTTCAAAAATTGGCTAGTTAGCATGACCGCCTGCTGGTACATGTTGTAACTACTGTACTCCATCTGGCAGCAAAAAAAAAAAAAAAATAGTCTCCGTTGATGGCTATTCAAAAGAAGTCTTTACTATTGTGTTTGATCAATTGAATGTGTCCTTGCTTATTAAACGTATTAATTTCTTTAAAAAAAAAAAAGTAGAAGTAACAATATGCTCTTTACTTTGTATGCATTTTGAAAAATAAATAAATAAATAAATACTTTGTTCCTATGTCTTAAGATACATTTGTTAATTTTTTTAAGGTTCAAGAATTTGTTTATTAGCACGATCACCTTGGTCTTTCTCCATTGATGGCTATTCAAAAGAACCATTTAAAATGTAAAAGTTTTACTGTTGTGTTTTTTTTTAATGCATCCTTGATAATTAAAAGTATTCATTTCTTTAGGGTTCAATAATTGGCTAGTTAGCATGCTGTAACTACAGCATCTGGCAGCAAAAAAAAAATAAAAATAAAATAAAATAAAAAAAATGCATAAAATAAAATAAAATAATGTGTTTTTGAAAATGTTTAATATGCTTTTTGCAACCATCATGAATTGCAAATATTTAATTGCATTGTAATAGTTGTTTTATCACAGGGAAATTGTATTTATTTATTTATTTTAAATTATTTATTTATTTATTTTTACTTGCATTTATTTATTTATGTTTTACTTGCATTTCTTTCTTTCTTTCTTTCTTTCTTTCTTTCTTTCTTTCTTTCTTTCTTTCTTTCTTTCTTTCTTTCTTTCTTTCCGTCAGGGATCTTAAAGGGTCTGTCTTTGACATTGAATATCTCAAGAGATTTGGGAAGAGTGTATGTGTTTTTAGCCTAAATAAATGAATAATGAGTTTCAATATTTCCCTACAGTCATTTTAATTGTGTATGATCAGTCATTTCTATACATTCATAAAATGGGATAATTGTTCTGCCTCCTTTGCTTCCACTTTTCATTGTTGTCCAGAAGTCGATTGGAAATGAATGAGACAGATGTGTTCAGTGATTCCCTGAAAAGCAAACAAAACACCATTTGCTGATAATGTCTCTACCTTAACTACCAAATATTAAAAGCATTTCTGCCAGGCTGAGGGGATCTGACCGTTTCTAGGAAGATTCCCTTGACCTTGATTTTGTTCTTGTACCTGATTTGTCACAGGGGAGAATGAAATGAAGGATTAGTATGAGCACACATCCTGCAAACATGAGACCGGCGGTATTGTCAGTCGGCTCGTGTTTCCCGTGTTTGTGCTGGAATGAATAGATGATTATGAATGAAGTGCTGAAAGCAACAGAGGAGAAACAGAAGAGAAAAAGGTGACTCCAGAGACTGAGGCTGGCCAGGGCAGATATGAAGATCAGGCAGCTGAGCCGTGACCAAAACCCAAATACACGTGTACACACACACACTCCCTGCTGCCCTCCATGGTCTGCCTCCTCCCCTCACTCTGCTTTACACCTGCAACCCAAATTCGTCTTCCACACACAGTTTCTGAAGGTTAAAGAACAGTAGGTACAGACTGCTTTCTTGATAAAACAGCATTGTTCAACTTATACTGTGTGTGATGGGTTATGACATGAGGGTAAATGATGATAGAATTTTCATTTTTTTTCTTTTTTCTTTTGATTTTCCACATCTCCTGAGGCCATATTATAGATATGATTGACAAAATCAAAGTCATAGTTCTCGTTCGGCTCACTATACATACTGGACAAATTTGGTGCAGAACTGAGATTTGAAAATGTATGAATACTTATCTTAAAAATCTTATATAAGGCAGCATTTATTTAATTAAAAATACAGTAAAAACAGTAAAATTGTGAAATATTATTTGAATTTAAAATAACTGTTTTCTATTTTAATATACTATAAGGTGTAATTTATTCCTGTGATGTAAAGCTGAATTTTCAGCATCATTATTCCAGTCTTCGGTGTCACATGATACTTCAGAAATCATTCTAATATGCTGATTTGCTGCTTAAGAAAAATGTCTTATTATCAGTGTTGAAAACAGTTTTCTTGGGAAAAATGTGATACTTTTTTTCCCCTTTCTTTCCAGGGTACTGTGTTGAATATGGGGGGGGGGGGGGAACTTCCCCAAAACTTTTCAATGATATATTGGACCCAAATCCCAGATTTATAGAGCAGGAACATGTTGTGAAGAGTTTGAAGTGGGTTGAAATATCAGATGTCAGTATGAGAGAGGAAGATGAAAGGGGCAGTTGGAACTCGCCTCAAAAATGAGTTGGGACTTCACTGATGTTATATTTGCATTCACATCATCATGGTCAGTTAGATGTAGCATTACTATGATCATAAGCTCTCTAACTCAGCATGCAGGTGATATTCTGTGTGATCTGATCATTTTAGGTTCAGAAATGCTTCCCAGATCCACAGGCCTACTTTATAATGCTCTTAAAAAAAAAAAAAAAAAAAAAAAAAAAAAAAAATCAGAGCAGTTCCCATCTTAGTTTGTTATTTACTCTCAAATAACAAACCGTAGTGTTTTTGACAGGAAGATTTTTCATCTTTTGCTTATAGGAGACAAAATTGCCTGCAGGGCAATTTAGCCCTTCTAATGAGTGTGTTTTTCTTGGTTAAAGATGTGATGAAAAATAGCCATCTAACTGTAAATTGAAGGCTTGTTGAGTACAAAATAAAATCATTACTGGTGCTTGGTTCATTAAGTTGACTGTAGAAGGTGTATAAAAGCATATGAAGTTTTTAAAATAACTGCAAACCCTTTTAGATAGGTTAGAAAGTTTCCTGATAGCACACCGTCTGTTCACTGACCATCTGATGCATATTGCACACAAAACTTTTTACCAAAGGTCAGGGAACAAATATTGAGTATACTCAATGTGATTATTTTACAATAAACTAAATATTTTAACATGCCATTTTAAAAAATTCAATAGGGGTCATGTAGGTGTAGATGGGAGCCCATTAAGTTTTTCTTTCTTCCAATATAGACACTATTTATACTCTTACTGACTCATAGATAATGTATTTGGTGTTCTGTCTACATAAGAATCGATATGAAGATTGGTGAAAATAAATGAATACCAGACAATTTCATGTTAAATTGAAAGGGTGAAAACTGAACATAGAGGAGAAGGCAGACTGTCTTTGACTTTCATTAGGTGTAGTCCTCAATCATTCCATCTTTCACTCACACTGTGTGATTGCGGCCAATTCAAGCAATCAATAGAAGTGGAAAGTAAGCCTCCTGACTGTTTGTCGCCAGTGCTGTTCCTTTCGTGTTAGTAAAGCAGCAAACACTTATTTCCTAGAACAAACATAGGAAACATGGTGGCCTACATAATTAATATTGAATATTGCAATATGATACTTTTTCCCCATGCATGCATTTGTATATATTTGGTGCACTAAAAGTATCTAGGAAGTCTGAAATTGTGGTCATCTAATGATTCGTGTTCTAAATATACCAAAATATGTCATATAAACTTCGGTTGCATTATATTAATTCCTCCCCCCCCCCCTCTATAAATTATGGTAAAAATGGTAGTCGTTATTTTAGATAGATAAAAATATATGGTAGTTAATATTTAAATAAAAATGACAAATTCTAATGTACAGAAAAAAATGAAGCTATAAACTTTAACTGTGTTGAAAACCCCTTGCCATTCATGACCCACACACAATTTTTCATACCTGTCATTCTAAATTTGACATACAGTATAAACTTCCTACATATTTTCTGTGCACCAAATAGCAGTAAAATAAAGACATTAGTTGTTATTCCATTGAATGTTACCACACAGATGTAACCCCCTTTGTAATCGTAACATTTTCTTTAGCATCTGTAATTTAATGACACATTTTTTCTCAGTAACTGTAACAGATTAGTTACGTTTTTTTCTGTAGTTAAATTATGTAACACCATTGCAAGTAACAGGTTACTCCCCAACACTTCAAACGAATGAGGAATGAAACTGTTTTTTAGAGCTTGACCCCTGCTGCCCACATTCACTTTTACTACAGAAAAGCACCTAGCATCTCCTTTAGTGTTCCACAGAAGAAAGAAAATCACACAAGCTTGAACACTCGGAGGATTAGAATAATTAGTGCCTTGGTATCCACGAAAACATATATTATCCATCACAAGAAACACGCACCTTTAAATCGCTAATTACATGGTATTACATCACTGCTTTTGTGGCTGAGCTTGTGATCTCTCTAAGGAGAACAAAATGCCTCTGATTGGTGCTCGTGAGTGTGGTCTAACAAGCTTGTTAGATGTGTAATTAGTAGATGTGTTCAGTGTTCCAGTCACTTATTATACCGTGTACAAACACAAGCAAGACAAGTTTCTGTGGAATCGTCTAAAGGGGATATTGAAAATAGTGACACCTTGCTCAATAAACAAACAGTGTCCTGGATAGATTTTGAAGAGCCCTGCTACATTTCAGTCCATTTTGTTTTCATTCATATCCAGTATATTTACACGATTGTCAAGTGTGTTAATGCATTCTGATTATAGGGTGTGAAACCTTTCAAATTGTATGCATCCCACATCATTATTATATTTAAATAATTTATATACATGCTTTTATAGTGTTTATTAATATTTAAACTAGATTAATTTCAGTAATTTTGTGAGCTTTTTTAAATGTAAGTTTTGTTGTTAATTTGTTATTTATTTCTGTGTAGCATTATTTTTTATTTTAGTTTTAGGAATGTTAGTACACCGATTTAAAGGGATAGCTCACACACACACACACACACACACACACAAAGAAAATTCTGTCATCATGTACTCACTCTCATGTTTTTCCAAACCTGTATGAGTTTCTTTCTTCTGTTGAAAAAAAAGAAGATATTTCGAAGAATGTGTGAAAGAGTCGATGGTAGCCATTGACTTTGACAGTATTTTTTTCCCATACTATGGAAGCCAATGGCTTACAAAGACAGCATGTCTAATTTTCATTTAAGTTTTTAAGTTTTCCAATGTTTAGATTTTATTTTATTTTAGCTTTATTTCTGTTAACACAATCCATTTTGAATAGTTTAAATTTTAGCTAACACATCCTCTTGTCTCCAAGTGTCATTTATGAGCTACTATTGTTTTCTGCATGTTGGCCATAATCTGTTGAATAACTGCCTGGTGCATGTAGAAACCACCTGATTTAATTTAATGTCTGGATTTACCCAGCTTCCAGGGGATGAATAGGTGCTTTTGAGTAAGAACTAATCACTAAATAAAGTTTGTGGCATCATTTTGTTTGAAGTGTCTAGCCGCAGTTAACTTGATATCCATGAATTATATTATTATATTATATTATATTATATTATGCATTACTTTAGTGCTCCCAAGCTCATGGGTTTGATTCAGGGAATTCAGGAACTTATAAAATATGGTGTGTAAACTGAATGCAGTGTAAGTTGTTTTGGATAAAAGTTTATACAAATGCATGAATGTATGGATTAGATTTCAGGTGTATGAAAATTTTCATTACTTAGACTTGGATGTGCATCAATTCTAATTATGTCTAAAGAAATTTTCACTAATTTCTTTTGTGTTTTGAGTATTGTGCATGAAGATATTCAAAAACGATAACTATAATGATATCTATATTAACGTCCACCTTAATGGATGATAACGTTCTGTTCATTATAAGTGTGAGCTTAACTTATATCACCTGCCACTTGAAATGCTCGAGCTCTTTAAAATTTAGTTGATTCTGATTGGATTTCAGTGTTTTTATTATCATTCTTTAGCTAGAAAAAAAAAAATCTGTAACACTTTTTCCCACCTTAATTTGCTGCTTATTATTAGTAAGGTAGTTGTTAAGTTTAGGTATGGGGTAGGTTTAAGGAATCTAAAATATGGTCATGCAGAATATTAATATGTGCTTTAGAAGTGCTAATAAACAACAAATATGCTAGGAATATGCATGCTAATAAGCACCTAGTTAATAGTGAGAGTAGGTCCTTAAAATAAAGTGTTACCAAAAATCCTTCTGAAGGTGATTCTAACGATAGATGTTGTTATTGTTAAAGCTGTAGTTTGGACTTCCCTATTTTCATAGCATTAGAAAGATTTTTAAAACTTTATCATTATTGTTATAGTCCTTGGTGAGAACGGGCGGTAAATCTTCACTAGTGTTGGATGTGATTACCGCTAGCACATTTTAACATTAAACACAGTCATTCGACACCCTCTTTCCACAGACTGGCCCACAAAATAACCACAGTTGAGCACTGAAGCCTTTGGATGCTGTCAGTTCAAAAACACGTGCTACAACCACAAGTCATCAGTTCAACAGTCCCACGAGGCAGTGAGAAACACCGCTTGTGTATTTCAGCATTTAGCCCACCCTTGGTTAAAGCCCCAAAAAGCCTAGCTGATCTAGTTTTTTTTTTTTCTTTTTTATGGAGTCTGTTACATCCCTTTCGAGCTTGCTGAGGCTCAGGCAGGGCATGACTACATAATGGTTATGTCATTATGTAGTCATGGCCATATGACATTTAAAGTGTCTCTGCCTGTCAGCCAGTCCCTGAGTGTCTGGGAGGAAAACTAGACTGTAATGTGTATTTATAGAGCTGCGGCCACGCAGAGCGTACAGGGCTGAGTGGAGGCGTGTGATTGTTTGACCCTCGGCTGAAGGGAAGAGTTGACTGACATCTTGAGGCATTGCATTCACAGCCTAGATCTGCTCCGTGAAGGGCAAGAAGGCCCTTCGCTTTTGACGTAAATGTGTTTTCCTTCTCGAGCCGCCATGGTATGCAATTGCTGCATCTTTATTTTCATTTTGCTGAGTCTCATTTTTTGAACGCTTGAGAGAGTAAGCTTTTAAAATGCAAATAAAAAAGAAAAGAAGGTTAATGTGACAGTTGGATAACACTCCGCTAGAAAGCTTGTTTTAGTTGGTGGCTTTGTTTTTTAGGTCTGCGTGTCTCTGGTCTTCCACTTCCAAGAAGCTTCTGGAAGAAGAACTAATATATTATTCATACTTACACAGACCGTGACCCTAAGAAAATCGGATGCCACCGACAATGGCAACATACTAGAGAAAAGGAATGACAAAGGAGCATTTTTAAATAGGATGAGACATATAACAGATGAGAGAGTTGAGGTAAAGTGCACTGAGTTTGTATTTCAGCGCTTAAAAGGACTCAGAAACTTGTTTCATGTCTGTTCTTAAAATCTCAGAAACAATCAAAAAACACCTCAAATCTCATACATTGCTATATTTTGGTTTCCGCAAAATGTGAAAAATGTCATTTACTTTCCTTGTATTTGTTTTCCGTAACTTATATTTGATGCTCTCCATATCTGCTTCAAGTCACAATGTAACAAGTAGTGACAGATTTTTTATTTTTTTTTTCTATATTTTGACGTACTGTACATCAGACAGAAACAGATTATTGCGAGAAAAAAATAGCAGCTTTTGGAGGATGGAAGTCGATTCACTGCAAGATCAATTTATATTTTACATAAAAACTATGAAGTCAAAAAATAAAAATTGTCATTTCATAATTTGATTTTTCATTTTATGCTGACTTTGAAGATGCAGTAAGGCACTGTGGCCTCTCTTTATCACCATCTGTGGCTGAACATAAAATCACAACAAATCATACTTTTTATGTGCTTACTCAGTGAAATTGTATTGAAGCTTGTTTCTGCCATGGGTTAAATAAAATAATAATAATAATAAAAAGGTAACTGCAATTTTTTTTAATCACAATTCTGGTTTTTTTTTTTTGTTGTTTTTTCTTCTTCACAGGTCTGAGTTTATATCTCATAATTTAAACTTGGAAAATAAAGCCTGAATTGTGAGATATGAAGTCAGAATAGCAAAATCACACAGAATTGTGGGATTTTTAGTTTTTTAGTTTGAGGCAGAAGTTTCGCAGAAGTTTATGAGTTTCGCAATTCTGAGTTTTTTCCCCCCCTCAGTATTGTGAGAAATAATCTTGCAAATAGAGACTAGATTATATCTCAAAGTACTGTGGAAAAAAGCAGAATTGAAAAATAAAAAAAATTGCAATTACTGTTTTTTTAGTTTTTATTTTGTGGCAGAAACAAAAAAAACTGAATTGCAAGATGTAAACTTAAAATTGTGAGAAAGTAAGTCACAATTCTGAGTTCATATCTCACAATTTTGTCTTTTTTCTCTCAGTATTGTGAGGTATAATTTTAAAAAGCAAGGTAAAAAATAAATAAAAAAATATGCTCTTATCTTGGCTTTTGTGTGTACTGTGAACTGCCATTGTATAGAGATTCAACAACAAAAAAATCTCCTTTTGTGAAGGAAGTAACCGCATCCAGGTTTGCTAGGACATCAGGGTGAGTACTTAATGACAAATTACGTTTTTGATAGGCGATTGACTTTTTTGTCTTTACTAGTTTTGTATAATCTTTTACTGTATAGTTCTTTTTATTCCTGCATTTGTTTGCCCAGAATATATTTTATATTCTGTGTGTTTGTCTGAAATTATATCAAAGACATGCAATTTTGTTCCAGTATTGTTGGTGTTGTGCTAGACTTGTGCTTGTGAGTGAATTGTTTAGCATTCTGGCTCACAGCTTTCCCTGCTGGGCCTTGATACCTGAAGTCATTTTTCTCTTCAAAAACAGTTTTAGACTTCTTGCCATGCCCAGTGGGGTTTATTCAGTTGTTTTCTCTTTCCCATCTCGCCGTTTATGACACACCTAAACCTCAAAGATAGATAGTATTGGAAGGACTGCTGTAATCACAGATATTCAATTGATTATCTCACAGTCCCTCACAGGTTTTCACTGAGCATTTCTCCTCTCACAAGCGACTGGTTCAGTGGAGCAGGTGACATGGGTTCGCCCCTGCAAGGCCTAATTTGTTGAGTCATAAAATCACACATCAGGGTTATTTTCACGATTGTGGAAATTTGTTGAGCGTGTGCTCTAATGGGAAGTCACAATTTTCAGATTGCAAAGAGAAGAGAGAGCTCCTCTTTGATATTTGAAGAGTTGAGAGCATGTTTTAATTGAGTGCAATCATAGTATGTCAATGTGAAACACCATTCGCTAAAGAAAACAGAATGTTTATCATAGGGAAAATGTAGGGCTTGATTATTTTTATATATCTATTATATATTATATTTTTTGGAATTTCCATTTTTTTTTAATGAAGACATGAATTGTGAAGACAGTTATTCAGTGGTTCGGATTCAGACTTTGAGATGGTGTTGAAGGAGGGAAAAATATCCACAAACTGTCAATTATAACTTTAATTTCTAGAAGATAAATGATGAAATGTGACTGCCTCATATTTCACATATTTCCAGAATGACACTCTCCTGCAGCTAAAATTGTGCATTACAACTGTTGCAGAGCAGGATCTTTATTATTTCTTCATGACTAATCATAAGCAGAGTTATGAAACTAATAATAGTGTGCCTACAGCCCTTCAGTTTAAAAAAGTCCCTAATTTTCCTTTCCAAATTAAGCTGTTTATTGCCATTTAACGTGAAAACTGTATTTTGCGGTGCTGTTTTTGATGGTGATGATGATAATGAAGAGGCAAATTTGGCATCCATGTAGGTTCCCTGCGAGCATATTATTTCCAGGATGTTATTGTTGCCAAGAGCAAAGCTCTAGAGAGGCCAAGCTCGCAAATTAGATTTTGTCATATGATTTTTCTGCAATACTGAACCCTGTGGACAAATACGGAAACTTTTTCGTCTGACTTAAGAGCTTGACTAATTGAATTCATATTCCTTCTGAATTATAAAGAGACAATTTAAAGCCTTTCATTTCCAAGGGAACCAAAGACTGACAGATGTTCATTTTTCAGATTCATGATGCGTGTACATCTATCTATCCATCTATCCATCTATCCATTATCATTCCGACTGTCGCTGTATCGTTCCATATGTTGTTCTATTGGTTGTTCTTTCATTCTGTTTGTTTTTCTAATGTTCTGCCTATCATTCTATCTATCTATCCCCCTGTCTGCCTGTCTGTCATTCTGTCATCAACATCCAAGAAATGCCTTAGCAACAACCTAGAACACCTAAGGAACCACACAAAAATGCCCTAGAAATCAGCCTGAACACCATACAATCTCTGAAAAAAGGTACAGAAGCTATTGCTGGGGTGGTACCTTTTCAAAAGGTACACTTTTGTACCTTTTAGGTACTAATATGTACACCTTAAGAACTAATATGTACCTTCAAGGACCCTTTAGGTGCAAAGGTGTACCTTTTGAAAAGGTACCGCCCCAGCAACAGCTTTTGTATCTTTTTTCTGAGAGTGTAGCAACTATCTAGTAACCAAGCAAAGCATAGAAGCAACCACCTATCAACCAAACAACCACCCTAACACCCAACCAATCAGAACACCTAAACAACGGTCTAAACGTTCAAACTGCTCGCTAAGTGGTGGCTATGATGTTCTGTGTGGTTGCTAAACAGAAAGATTTGTCTTTTTTTTTTTTTTTTTTGGCATTCAATTCTCATGAGGCACTTTGAGAGAGGCCACTTTAAAGGTTTCCCTCCTCCAGGTTCTGCTGTACTGATTGATTTGCTTGGCAAACTGTTGGGTCATGGTCTGTTATTCTCAGCAGTTAGATGGTGGAGACACAACATTTCTCAGAGGTCACAAAGGAAGCTTCTCAATATTTAGACTATGCAGAAATGAAAATGGGAAACACGTTGCAACTAACCCGTGGACTGTACCGAGCCGAGCAGAATAACAATCACTGTCTGAGCTGAATAAAGAAGAAAAGGTGCGTCTCTCCTTTCAGCCACTTTATGTGTACAACTGCTGTGCTAAAAAACTGGAATCTTAATCTCTAAGCTGTGTCCTTGGAAACACTTTATATTTAAGATGAAAATCAGATTGTTGTTTGCCAAAGTTCTTTGACGACTGAAGAATGGTGCACACGGTCATTGCATCTTAAAAACAGCCTTTCAGCAGGCAGTACTACTGAGATGGGGATGCATTTTTAGAGTTTATAATGATCCTGAAATGAATATAAAACGGATAGTTCTGACTTTAAATTCTGAGACATTTGACATTGTTATAAAAGGCTGAGAAACACACACCTGTGACTGCACATTTTATATTAATCTGCCAGACTTGGCAAAGCATAGCATATTCTGATAAGAATTAATGAATGTATTTGTCGTTCAATCTACCTGTCATTCTGTCTATCTATCTGTCTATTATTTTATCTATAGTCTTGTTCAGACTGTCAATCTAAATCCGATTTTTGTGCATATCTGACAGGAATCCAGTCATATTTCCAGTCATAATGCATTTCTGGATATACTTTTCAGTCTGACCTCTCTAATCTGATATACAGTATATATATATATATATATATATATATATATATATAGCTTCTATTCTATTCTATTCTATTCTATTCTATTGTTATATATTCTATTCTATTATATTCTATTCTATTCTATTCTATTCATCCACTATATTCTGTTTCATCTTATTCCATCATCATATTCTGTTCATCCATCCATCCTTCTATTCTATTCTATTCTATTCTATTCTATTCTATTCTATTCTATTCTATTCTATTCTATTGTTCATCCATCCACCCACCATGTTATGTTTCATCCTATTCCTTCCATCAGTATATTCTGTTCTGTTCTATTCTATTCTATTCTATTCTATTCTATTCTATTCTATTCTATTCTATTCTGTTCTATTCTATTCTATTGTTCATCCATCCACCCACCATGTTATGTTTCTTCATATTCCTTCCATCAGTTTATTCTGTTCTGTTCTATTCTATTCTATTCTATTCTACTCTACTTTACTTTACTCTACGCTACTCCATCCAATTCTATTCAATCCAGCCATCTATTCTGTTATATTCTATTCTTCCAATTCTATTCATGCACTATATTCTATATCATCTTATTCCATCCATCATATTCTATTTCATCCTATTCCATTCATCCAAACCTGTCCTGTCCTATCCTATCCTATCCTATCCTATCCACCCTATTCTATTTCATCCTATTCTATTCATCGATCCATAAATGCTGCATTAATAATAATGTAGCAGAGTGTTTTCCAACTGTAAACAGCCTACAATTAGGCTAATAAACTACAGTATATTACTTGGAAAAAGTATAGTGTATTCCAATATGTATAAATGAATGTATCCCTTTATTAAAGCTGTATTTTATCATATGATGGTTGTTGCCACCGTTTTGTATGTGTATTTCTTCACATTGTGAATAATGTGGTAACACTTAATTCTCAAACTCAGGTGGTGTATTGCTTTATTAAATAACATGGTTTCCCCAGCTAAAATTAATTCTTACTTTATTTCATCTCCACTTTCACTTTCTCCGTCTTTGTATAGTTTAATTAAAGTGGAACACTTCAAAAATGTATGAATGTTTCAGCAACAAATCTTTGGTGGATCTAACATAGACGTGGACATTCCTTGTGTTTAAAAAGTCAAGAAGCTCATTAGTCATTTTTTCATTGCCAATAGTCTCTCTGGTTATTTCACTGAAGTTATCTATGTTTTAACGATTTTTATGCTTATAGCGAGTCAAGTAGACCAATCTCTGGTGTCCCATGGAGGGAGGAGACCACCTCAGCAGACACTGTCTTGGGCTGTAGTTGTGGATATTGCCTTTGGTCATAGGTTAGACACATGGAGAACATCCATTAAAGGGTCAGCAAACAGATGGCAGTGATGTTTGAAAGCTGTAACAGAAGGTCACTTTGCAGTTCAAGCTCTCTGTCACCCTTCCTATCTGCTTGCCAGGGAAAGCGTGGTGAGTATTCATAACACGGAGGGAGGTAATCGCTCCGCACTGTAGGGTCTGGCTGCAGGGACATGAGAGAGAGCTTGGGATGAGACAGACTTGAACCCAGAAGGTCGATGGGTAAACTTATGTTTGTTAGTTTTAAAAGAGAAAGTATAAAAATGCTTTGCCATTAGGTCAGCTTTCAAGTGACTGTGTGGGTGTTTGTTTTCTGTTTGCAATTGCCACACTTTATAAATAGTTATTATTAGACTGTGAATTGATTTTAACGGAATTTTAATTATATGAATTACATGTTGTTAATTAAATTCATTGCAGTAAATCAAATATCAAAATTCATTATCATGACTAAAGCTTGGCATTTTGCAGTACATACAGGGCATAAAATTAATTTTGTACTATTTTTAATTAATATATTAATTAAAATTATAGCTAACATTTTTAATTGAACAAATTACAATTTCAATATAGAAATTTATTAAATGATTAAATTGATTAAATGGAATTTTTTAAATAATAATAATATTTATTATTATTATTATTATTATTATTATTATTATTAATTTTATTTGATTATTGAATAAAATTGTTTTATTCTTTTATTTGTTGTAGGATATTCTTCAAAAATGTACCCTTTTCTACAGATAAGGAAAATTCATATGAGTTTGTAACGACGGAACAGTGAGTAAATGATTATAGAATTTTTATTCTTGGGTGAACTGTATGTAGTAGGTTCTCAAGATTAATATTAATATGTATAATATTAATATGTCTACAGTATTAAGTTGTAAGGAAACATGTAAGGCCATCTGACATCTCATTGGTTGGTACATTTAGTCAAAACACCAATATCATCTGCTGAGCACTGTCCCTTTTTCCCACAGCTTCAGTATTGTTTCAAGTTTAATCATTTTTCTTCATTTGTGGCAGTGACATCGCTACAAAATATGATTAAGTTGTCCTTTTGAATGAATATACTGAAGAGACTAGTGCACAGAGTAATTACATTGTGCCTTCTCTTTATAGCAGGACAGATTTGATGTATCGCACTGTAAAAAATGAAATAGGGAAACTGGGTTTCTGTCACCCCTCATTGGCTGATGGTCTGTTTCACACTGAATAGTTCTTACTCACTATACAAACGCAGGTGCGAACGGACGGTTTCAGCTTATTATGACCAGACCTGAATTACTGTAGACGTGTGGAAAGTGGCCAGGCCTGTGTAAGGAAATATTAAACCGAGCAGCATCTGCTTACAAATGCTGCGCGAGCTTTCCCTAGAACTAATTTCACTTGTGCAGAGACATTTGTGCAGTGACTTTTAACTAGTCCCAAGGTGGTTTTTAGTGAGTGTATGAAATAGTTTCCCATCAAGTTCCTAACTACAGGCATAGCTCATCACATAAAGTAAAAGTAAAAGTGAATTTTGCCCTTTAACCCTTTAACCAAGGATATCTTCAACAATCATTTGAATTAAAGTGTCTCAATATTTTATTTTAATTTAATTTAATTATAATACATTTTTTTTGCAATTATCTTTAACTTACTAGTCATTTTTATCAGATGTTTGAATTCACTGTTATTTTTTGCAAGTACTTTTTTTGTGCATGTATGAAATCTATTTTATTAATTATTTTGGAATTGCTTTGGAACTGACTAGTGATGTGTAGTGGATATATGAAGTCTATTATTAAATACATTTTTGGATTTACTTTTAGATTAGTAATTTTAATGGATAGATGTCATTTTTATTTGCTATATATATATATATATATATATATATATATATATGTAATATATTGTTAGTTTTTATTAATATATTTACAGTATTCAATATTACTTAATATATTTATTTAAAATATATATATAGTATATTTATTTAATATATAATATATATTGTTATAGTATATTATGTATTTTTGCCCCTTTTATTAAGATTTGTTCAAATTACTTCAGCTATTATTTTACTAGTAATTTTTAGTGAATGTACGCAAGTAACTTCACACAGAAAGTGTGTAAATGCTTATTCTTCTGAACAGTATATTGTTTTTTATTGTAAAATTTTTATTTATTTAGATCATTTTGATTAGAAAAGTGTGCTTGTTCTATTTTTGATTAAAATATTGTTTACGTCTTTGATGTTTTGTTCTCTAATACAACAATATTCATGCTTTGTAGTGTGACTTTTGGTGTCCAAATCCTATTATCTACCATCTTTTATTTGGTGTGCTGGTAAATAAAGCCTTCTATTGAAGCCAGGTTTCATTTTGTATTTCTGACACGAGACTTACTGAAGTCTGCACTGTATGTGGGTAACAAACTTGCATTGTCAATGAGCAGAGAGGACTTTTAGACACTACTTTGTCCTACGGGTCTCATTATCTGTGGCTAGCTAGAGTTATTGGTTCACATTTTTCTGAACACACACACAAACAGACACTGTCGTGTCAACTAGACACAAATGTATTCTAAGCAGTGGAAAGGTCTGACGCTTGCAGCGGTAAACTCCTCCGGAAGGTGAAGTCATTACTCAGCTTGCCTTAGGGCCATGTTGGGCCTATTCTTGTATTCCTAACTTGACCGCAAAAATGCAAAATAAATAAATAATAGCCAGCGAAATAAAGGAGTCGTTTTCTCTCATCATCCACACCATTACCGGTCCATCCTGCGATGGAGGAAGGGAGGTACCGCTAGGGGTGTGCGCATGTTGTGTATGTTTATGGAAATAGCTTAAGGTTCTACTCAGCCAAGCATTATCAGGCTAATTTAGAAAATGACAGACTTTCAATTTACCAAGCAGATCTAATAACAAACCTTAGTGCATTGCCATGACAACGTATCTGGAATCAATGAACCTGACCTTGTTGGATGGAAATGGGGTGGCGGAGTATGTCGCGCTTGTGAAATAATGATAAGAAAGCGAGGTGTACCGAGTTCAAGTTCTGCCGCACAAGCTCTTAAAGTTCCACATTGAGCTGATTAGCTCAATCAAACAAACATCTTTCTGTCTGTATAGCCTTGTTAGAGTAAGCTCAGCTCTCTGATAAAAACTACTTAGATTGACTTAGTTTGGCCCTGTTTACTCCTGGTATTAAGATGTGTTTTGGTCTATCGGATCGCAAGTAAATGAGGGGAAACACATATCCATTTACACCTGTTGTTTTATTCAGTTTCTTTTGTCAACTTTCAACCACTTTCCTGATTTCTTTTGATTTAATATTGCGAAATAAGCTCAGCAGTTTACTTAGGAATGCAAAAGGAGGCAATGGAAAACGATACGGAGAACAACAGCTTTCATTTCTGCTCTGATAGCCGCAAAACTACATCGAACGCAGTGGGTTTGTGTCAGAATCAGGAATGGTAAGAGAACTTAATGCTTTTTACAAGAGCCTAGCTGGTCTCATGAGGAAAACGTACCTCTGGGAACTTTTTCGCAAGACGTGAAATATGTATCAATAATTACATATCACTGCAGTTTCCAACAAAAATGAACACTAGAGGTGGTAAAACAGTGAGCACTTTTAATCCTACACACTTCCTATAATCCTACACAGTTATGATTACAGCTCCATATGTTTCGCTTTCCGAACATAATAATCTCGCTCGGTAGCTCGGCCAGCATGAAATTGGACTTAGGATGCAGAATCCTTGGGTACGAATCCCATCAAAAACATGACTCATGATGAAAGAGCTCAAAGATGAGCGATCGAAAAGCAAGCTAAAACGGCATGCTTGCGATTGTATTTTTACACCACATTCGCTTTCGTTCATACTATTGGGTAGGTTTAGATGTAGTGCAGATGGTACGTTATTTTAAAACGTCACGGAGCACTAGACTTATAGCGCCACTCAACGGACATTTCAAGTCAGAACTGTGATGACGCCTACAAAACCAACGTCACATAAAACGTAATATATGTACATTCATCTGTTCCGGGGAAAAAGAAACAAACACTCTTTTAGCGCCACTCAGTGGACATTTCATATTGAATATGTCACGAAACGTACATGGCGGTACGTATTTGCATCTCGCGAAGAAGTTCCTAGAGGTACATTTTCGTCATGAGACCAGGTTGGTCAGAGCAATCCTGTCAAATGCATTTTTTTACCGACCTCTGGGAGTGGTCAAAAGTGGACAAGCTCAAATATTTTAGACCCCATTTACACCTGTATTTAGCATTGTCCACTTGTGATTGGATGGGCAAAAACACATCTTAAAGGGATAGTTCACCCAAAAATTTAAATTATGTCATTAATTACTCACCATAATGTCGCTCCAAACCCGTAAGACCATCGTTCATCTTCAGAACATAAATTAAGATATTTTTGATGAAATCCGAGAGCTTTCTGACCCTGCATCAGCAAGGGAACCTCCACGTTCAAGGCCCAGAAAGCTAGTAAGGACATCGTTAAAATAGTCCATGTGACATCAGTGGTTTAACCATAAGCTATGAGAATACTTTTTGTGCGCAATGAAAACAAAAATAATGACTTTATTCAACAATTCTTCTCCTCCGGGTCACCATCTGCTGCCATTATCGAGAGTACCACGACCCAGCTAATTGCTGGTTTGGCCAGGCAGGGACTAGCTCAACCCTGCTAAAACCAACTAACCAACTTAGGCTGGTCCACAAGCAGTTTTTTTATTTATTTTTTTTTTTTCAGCAGGGATTCCAGAGTCCTGGCAGCGGCAGTATAGTTCAAATGAGGATTTCCATGGCCCAGATTCAAACACACTAAACAACAGATGCTGTTTTGCATCCATTTGCTGAAACTAAACGGCATTTTTAAATAAATGGTGCATGGCAATAACCATAACCTTAGTTTCCAAACATAGTTTGTGCAAATTATTAATATAAAACCATAAAAACATAATATGAGGATCACTTTCAAACAACTCAAACTATTATAGAAATAATCATGAATGAATATGAGCTACAGTTCATACACCAACGTCTGTGGGAAATATATGATATGAATAGCATTTTGTGAATGTATATGAACAGATAGATAAGCAGATAAACCGAATACAGAATCTGGATTGATGTAAGCAATGTCTCGTAAAAGCTCATTACAGTTTCTACCTGGAGAGTTGGAGCATGTTGTGGGTGGAGCACTAGAAGAATGAATGGAGGTTAGAGGTTTGGCCTGCCCTGTCAAACGTCACCGTCTGCTACCAACATGCATCATTGGGCCTGATATTAAGCACGTGAATTGATGGAAATGCGTCAAATGCTGACACACATAGGCACAAACACTCGCCCCCTCAGTATGCCTTGAATCAATGGCCTGTGTGCCAAACGGAATCATTCAACAGCAGATATTAAAATATAATCAGGTAATTTGTTTGGCTTTTGAGGCAGAGCACTGGTGCATATCAAATAACAAGAGAAGCTGTGTCTGCTCATGAGACCCAGGTGTTTTATTAATTGTTAGATTTTCATGCATCTGTCCATCCAAAAAACAAATCTCTGCATATGGTTTAGGCTGTGGTTAAATATTGTCAAGTTGTTTTTGATTGCATAGCTCTTTTCACAATTGTTTCATGATTCATGATTTTAATGTTTTAATGCTTAATATCTTCATGCCTGCATTTAGCAAATTAGACCTGGACGATAATATAGTCTACATTTTGTACAAATGTTTTCTACATTTTTTTTTCCTTCGTTTTTTTTTTCATCTGGCTTTTAGTGCAGATTAATTTCCTTGCTGGTGATCACACAGATTAAAGGGGTCATACTTTTTTTTTTCTTCAACAAAAACATACCATTCACTGTTTTGTATTTGACAGATAAGCAGTTATTTGTGAAATGATGCCCTTACTGTATATCAGCACAATATATCAGATTTAACCGTTCTCAATGGTGTAGTCAGAATCGCCTATCCCAGCCCATCTCCCGTATCTTTCAGGTAAACATTATTATAGGTATGACCTCATGACACCAATCTCTCCTACACACATACTCTTTAAAGAGGCGTGCATGGGATTTCAGTCAGGTACGACTGTAAATACGGATTGAATGAATGAGTGAATGAATGCAACAGAACAGAAAAGGCCATTCCCTTGTGGCTCCAACAGCAGCTGCTGCCTAGTGAAACCATAGACCATCTAAAATAATGCTGTCATGAGGCCCCTGCCAATGCAAATTCAGTTTTTGCATGAATCTAACCGAATTCATTCTGTCTGGGTATAATTGAAACTAGATAAATGATTTCCACATTAAACACATAGAGTCTGACAGATTTGCTCAGCGTGAGCCAGCAGCTGCTGCTGCTGATATTGTTCGAGGAAATGCACAATCATTGAGAAATATGCACAGCTACTTTCCAGCAAACACTGATGTCTAGTTATTCATCATATTTCATTTCTTTTCCTGGCAGACACTTAGAGGGACAAGCTGCTTGGAAGAGCTTGTATCTTGTTATGGCTTCCTGTTTGTATTCATGTTGCAGGAAGTGCACATATTGTCTGTGACTTTGACATAAGCAGGTAACTAACAAGGCTAAACCACAATATAATAAGAAATTCTAATGATATTATCTATCATTTTAGTCCCCACACTTTCAGAACAAAATTACAAAATTGTCACTGGGGCAGTACCCATTCAAAAGGTACCAATATATGCACTTTAGGTACTAATATGTAACATTTAGGGGTAAATAAGGTACAAAAATGCACCTTTTAGTATCTTAGGCTATACCATATAGTTACTACATGTAGTACATACAAATGGCAAAAAAAGTGTGTAATTTCAATAACTTGAGAGGTAAGATAAGGTTATTTTTTTATTCATTCATTCATTCATTCATTCATTCATTCATTCATTCATTCAGTGACTGTTCCATTGTTATGTGAGTATGTAATGCCAAGCTAATCTTTGTGAATCATTCAAACTATTCATTCAAAAACACTGATTCATTCACTGAATCATTGAATCATTCAGTCAACCAGTTTTTTTCTAAAACACAGATTCAAGTCAAAAAGAATGACTTTTGTTGTGAAACAAGAAGTTCCCTGAACATTATTATTATTGATGCACAATGTGTGTTGGCACACACTCATAAAATGATGCACTCCTCCCTTAAATGTTTAAATGTTATTGGCACAGTTTCATCAATCCAAGAGAAATAACACTGACATATACTGCACATTATCAGCAACGCAGCCATACAACAATCATATGTCCATTACAGCCCCATCAAGAGCAAGACCAATGTATTTTCTCTCAGATTAGCCTGCAACCTTCAGTCTATTTCCAGTATATTAGTTTACTGTCCACAAGCACTCAATTGCCATGGGAAATGGAAGGTGAACTGACCGAGCATGGACGAGACAAAAGCTTTGAATGCGTTAAGGTTTAGCATTGTATATTACTACACTATCCATATAATATTCACTATTTCCAGCACTATTCCAATTTATACTTTAATGCTTTGTATTCCCATAATGGTGAATCATCCACCAGCTGGGGCTAACTGGCTTTGGCTGACCGATCATACCTTGGCAACTTGGTTAGTGGTCAAAAGAAAAAAACTTGTATCAGCATGTTCTAATCTATTCTCTTTTAAGAAATTAGCACGAAATATATCAGTTCCTCTTAGATATATAAATGCCTAATTATTAGTGTTTACCGCTCTACAAAACAGATGGTTTTGCTTTGACTGGAAGATTCTAATTAACTTTATTTGGCCCTGCAAAGGGTTATCATGGGTTTCCCAAACTCCTGTTAATGAGTGTGCAGTGTTTGCTGTGAGATAGATTGTGGCGTGTGATGGAGGCCGGTCTGTCTAACTGAAACATGATGATCAGTTTAATCACAACTGTTCTCAGTTCACTGAACATTGTTGACTATGTAATAGATTTCTGGGGGACGTAAGGGAAAATCATGCTATGCATTTTTAAAAGATCATTTATGACTACGCACACGTCTCCACTGTATTTCCCTCTTCTTTATTAAATTAATAGTTCACCCATGAAAATGTGCTGAAATTGTACTCATCCTCAGGCTATCCAAGACGTAGATGAGTTTGTTTCTTCATTCCTCAGGTTAGTTTTTGGATTATTTTACATTTTTGTGCATTTTTCATTAGTCTCTGCAGAAGCAACCATTTTTCTACCTAGAATAACAGTTTGGGTCTTTAATATTTATATTTTATATTATAGGGTACAATGAGGCTAAAGGCTCTTAAGGTAAGAAGCGATTTTGGAACTAAATAGCCACAAACCCATTACAGCACGCACTTAAACACGTGTTTGTTGATTGACCAAAATTGACCAGATCCACAAGGTCAGAACGTTGATTTTGTGGTAATTTAGTCTAACATTTGCAAAGAATTCTATATTTTACCTTTATCTAAGCTGCCTTCATATTCATATGCAGTCATATTCATATTATAGCCACACTGTACACTTTATTTTATTATTTTTTTAATATATGCAGGGCATTGTATAGCTGTAAGATCAAAGTATTCTTTCTTTCTTGCTTGTACCTTGTGCCTATTCTGTGATAGTCTTAAATGCATCAGTAAGAATTTAAAGAATTTGATTTATATAATAGCAGTATAATTTCAACTTTGCTGCATACAGTATTTTATTTTTGTAAAAAAAAAAAAAAAGTTAAATAAAAATGTGCAAATAATATTCAGTGTGTAATGAGTAATATGCATATTTCTATCAAATATAAAAATGCATTTGTAAAAATTAAACTTTTCAAGGTTTTTGTTAAAATGTTAAAAATAAAATGAATAATAAAATAAAATATAAAAATTAATTAAATTAAAAATAAAATAAAAACCTTATTGTTGAGCCCTGCTATCCTTTAAAATTAACTAATAATAAAAAATATATATATGTATACTGCTGGTCAACATCTCCTAAATTGTATCTTAACTGTATATGTTACAATCCGAAACAAAGCCACTGTAAATACAATGGTATTCCACTTTGATAAATCTTTTTAATGGAAGGCAGTGTCTGCAGTTCAAACATTGTCAGTGAATGTTTGTTTTTTTTTTCTTGTTGCTAGTGGCATTTTATGCTAAAAAGCACCTCTTATTTTGGAGGTGCTTTTACCCCCACATCAGTACCACTGCGGTGCAAGCGCAGCTGTCCTGAAAGGTATGTCTAATGGATGATAGAGCATGACAGCACATTAGTTACAAGATCGTGGCATTTATTTACACGTGCCAGCTCATGTGTTGTTCATTACACGCCTTTCCAACCAGAAGGCAAGACATGTTCTAGAGCAATCAGCCATGGGCGAGCCCAAGGACATTTTCATTTCGCTCTCTATGAGGTGGAGATGCCAATGCATAGAAAATACCAAACAAACCTTCCGTTTCGATCGAAATGCAATTACCACTGGGATGCCTACTATAATTGCAGTGCTAGAAGCGAAATAATCTCATTTGCAGGATTTTGTATTCACATTTTTGGCATTTTGTGTATTCTGCAAGCGTTCCCTTGACAAATTAAGATATCTTTGCATCTAATGTGGTCTGTGCCATTCTGCATGTGAATCTGATCTAACATTACATTTGCAGATTTGTTTATACTTTAAATGTTATAAATCAGTTTGACTTCCTTACTGGAAAGATCAGTGTATTATTTAAGGAATATTACATCAAAAGTTGTAAATGAGATTTCAGTAGCTTCTCCTCCCTGAACAGCATGACTAAAATAACTGTGTTTTTTAACACCACTGCAGCTCGTTTAGCTTAAATCATGCATGCAATGAATCTAAGGCAATGTGTGACAATTACTAGGATGAATGAACTTGAACTGTGAGATGTAAAGGTTTTTGCTCTTTGTGCTAAGAGTCACAGGTTTCTATTTTGTGTACAAGCATTAAAGTCATTTTTTTTAGTTACACTTTTTATTCCTTTAGCAGACACATTTATCCTAAGTGATTTTTTTAATATCTACACTAAGTAAAGAAATTAATACTTTTTTTTTTTTAAATTGGTAACAATAAAAGCGTTTCTTGAGCAGCAAATCAAATTAGATTGATTTCTGAAGGATCATGTGACACTGAAGACTGGAGTAATGATGCTGAAAATTCAGCAGTGCATCACAGGAATAAATTACATTTTGAAATATATGACAATAGAAAACAGTTTTTTTTTTTAAATTGTAATAATATTTCACAACATTACTGTTTTACTGCATTTTTAATCAAATAACGGAAGCCTTGATGAGCACAAGAGACTCGTCCAAAAAAAAAAAAAAACACTTACCAACCTCAGACTTTTGAATGATAGTGTACATTTTATCTGTACGTTTGTTCCTTTGGGAACTGAGCTTCAGATTCTGGAATTGCTTCCGGCATGCTTTATCGGTCGAGCTGCAGGAACTCCTGTGGCTCCTGTTTCCTTGTAAACTCGTTCTCTCTAAGGGCCATCATTTCCTTTCTTTTCCTCCTTCACGCTTTGAGTCCTTCACGCTGACCTTACTCACCTCACCTGATTTCCCATCGCTCTGTGGGCCAGATGCAGCCTGCTTTTCCATCCTCCCTAGAGATGCAGCGTGCAGTTTTGTCTGCACTCAAGGGCAGGAAACATACACACTTTGAAGAATCTGCCATGTCATTCCATCTCAGAGTCTGTCCCTGCGCTCACCATGATCTCATTGGACGCCTAGAGCGAAAGTGCGGTCACATCAGCTGAAGTCTTTAAAGACCTCATGCAGTGCGGTCATGGGCAGTTTTCTTTCCTGTACTGACATATTTCCTATTTCCATTTCCCACACTGCCGTTTTGATGCCTTGGGGTCTTCAAACAGCACACTTCAAGGTGTCATGATTTGGTTTTGACAATGAGAAGTTCATATTTTCACCTACAATCTTAAAAATAAAGGCTCCAGAAAGGTGTTTTTGCAGTGATGCCATAAAAGAACTATTTTGGGTTTCATAAAGAACCTTTCAGTGAATAGTTCTAAAAAGAACCTTTTTTTTCTTAGTGTGAAGAACATTTTAATAATCTAAAGAACCTTTAATAGAGTGGAAAGGTTCTATGGATGTTAAAGGTTCTTCATGGAACCATCAACACTTATACATAAAGGTAATAAAGGTAAAATAAGGTAAAATAAAGGTTCTTACAATCTTAAAACTTCCATTCCACAAAAGGTTCTCTATTGTGGAAAAAGGTTCTTAAATTATTAAACTAAGAAAAAAAAAAGGTTCCTTTAAGAACTGTCACTGAAAGGTTCTTTAGGAAACCCAAAATGGTTATTTTATGGCATCACTGCAAAAACATCCTTAATTTTTAAGAGCGTAAAGAAACTTTTTAAATTAAACATTTCAAGGATGTTAGAAGTTCTTTATGGAAACATCAATTCCAATAAAGGACCTTTTTTTTTTTTTTTTTAAGAGTGTATACTGAACTTTTATCTTCTGCATTTGTATTGCAGCTGCACAAAGAGAATTTGTTTAAGGACAACTCGTTTGAAATGCTAATCCTTATTTTCAGGTTTGCTGAAAGGTAGCCTGTAAGGACAAGAGCTGTGGAGGTCAGAACGGACAGGAAGTGGCTGTTTGTTTGTCTGGACACTTGTTTGTGAGTCTGGCCATTATCCTCCTCATTAATTCTGATGGTAAATAGCCTGGCTCAAGATTGGGAAGGTTATACTGACCTCACACTTCTCCATAACAGTATGTTTGAATTATTTTAGCCCTCACAGTGGCTGACTTCGTCCCTTTGTTAGGGCTGCTATCGTGTTTACGGCCTATACAACTAGAGATTTGCCACACTAGTGGTTTTTATCAACCAAGACGTCACTGTGATGCTAATTTCAGCTTATTTTAATAGATTCATTTACCCAAGGCTGAACTTTAGGGGGTCAAAATTAAAAATCTCTCATCATTTAATTAGCTTCATGTCCTTTGAATGCTGCATGATTTTCTGTCATTTGTTGAACAAAATGTGTTCCAACTCTGAACTGTTAAAAAATGAAAGCTAAAGTCATATTATGTGTTGTCCCCCAGGTGAACCTTCCCTGCATGTTTTTTTTTTTTTTTGCTTTATCAGACATGATTGCTCTTTAGAAATTAATGCATGCCTGTATATATATATATATATATATATATATATTTTTTTTTTTTCCCCCTTCAATCAGAGAAATTAAATAGTTGCAAACTACCATTCAAAAGTCAGTATGTAAGTTTTCTTTTTTAAGAAAATAATAAGATTCTAGATTATATGAATAAGATTCTAATAAATTCATCAAAGAATCCTGAAAAAAAAAAATTCCACAAAAACATAAATCAGCACAATTGTTTTCAATACTGATAAAAATAATAAATATTTAATAAATAATAATAATTAATAATAATAAATGAGCAGCAAATCAGCATATTGGAATGATTTCTGAAGGATCGTGTGACACTGAAGACTGGAGTAATGTTGCTGAATATTCAGCTTTTCATCACAGGAATACATTTCATTTTAAAATATATTCAAATAGAAAACAGTTATTTTATTTACTTATTTTTTCAGAATATTACTGTTTTAATGTATTTTTCATCACATAAAAGCAGCCCCAATGGGCATAAGAAACTTCTTTCAAAAACATTTACAAATATTTAAACTTTTGAACAGTGGTGTAAATATTTTGTGATGTTCCTCATTTGTAATTCACTTTGGAATAGAGGTTCTGCTAAATGATTAAATGGAAATGGAGTCTGGTATGAACATTTTCAAATAATGTTAAAATTGATTCAAAACAATCAAACTGATTTATGGAAATGAATTCAACTCAAACAGCATAAAAGTGTAAATCAGATATAGCATAAATACATCTGTCTCAACACTCCTTTATTGTCTGTCCATCCATCCATCCTTCCATTCATCCGTATCTTTAAATTGCTAAAATTCTTCTTTATGCTCAAACCCCAAACATGTTTACATAATAAATTTGATTTCTACAAATGAAACGCATGTCTGAGCTGCTTGGTGTGCAACTGTTGTGACTGTTCCTCAATAGAGATGCAATGAGATCAACTGTAATGTGTGATCAGTGTGGAGATAATAACCCGTGACAATCGCTTCACAGAGATAACAGCTCTAATGCACATCGACTCCTGAAAATGAAAGATGGCCAAATGAGGTGCCGGTATTTTTTTTTTTCACTGTTCTCCTTTTGCTCTGAGGCCTTTTCTCCTTAGAGAGACAGAAGACTTCTGATGTAACTGGGAGGGTCTGTGAACCAAAGATCTATTAAAATCTAAAACTCGTTTGTCCTCGGCTCAATCCTAGGAACTTGGTGAACTTGTTAAGAGAGACAGATGGGCTTTGGCCGGGGTCTTGATGTGTGTCTGTGATACGCCGGTCTGTTAGAGCTTTAGAGAATTATTTCATGATTGAGCATGTAGAAGTTATATTAATTTTCTTATCAACATGTTAACTACATAAAGGTTAAAAAATGAACTGTATTTGAATTTTATTTCCTTTATATTAATTACTTTTAACCCTGTGATGTGCTGAAAATCCTTCACCTCATTTTTTTCCCATTCAAAAATGAATGCTATATTACCACAAAATATTGGAATAACAAGATATCGGATAACAAGAAATGTATTTATTTGTTTGTTTGTTTTTTATACAAAAAGGAAATCGACTACAGGTGAAAATAACCAGAACACAACATGAGGTTTAATAGTGAGTATTAATTCATTTTCACCTGTTTTTCATTAATTAATTAATTCATTCTTTTTTTTTTTCAATTTTCAAATTTTTCATTTAATTAATTTATTTGTTTGTTTGTTTATTTATTTATTTATTTATTTATACATTGAGGCAATTCAATTCAGAATGTTAAATATTCTTAAGTAAATATTTAGAAAATACATAATGTTTCCATAAATATTTTATGATGTGTTATATTTTAAGTAGACAACAGAAGCATTTTTTTGCCTTTTTATTCTAATACCACAGAGGGTTAAAGTGCTTTTTATAACTACAAACGTTCTCTCTAGGGAGATACTTTGAATGAAACTGAGCAGCAACCCTTAGCAGTGACCTAGTTTCTTTTCTTACTGTACTTTCCTTATGGCCAGGAATGTCACTTTCAGCAACAAAATGTTTGACACGCTCAAAAATCGTTTTTCTAATTCCTTATCCTTAGCTCAGCCTGTTACTGTAAATGGGGTAGAATTTCCTGTCGCCTTCACAGCCAGAGTCACCTTTGTAAATCAAAATGAAAGAAAAAACTTTAAAGGGGAAGCCTCGGTGAGAGAACTTTTTTTTTTTTCCCCTATCTTCATTTCCTATCTTCATTTTTTCCTAACTTCATTTCCTATCGGCAGAATAAAATAACAGGGCATCAAATGCCATACTGTTTCATTCCCTTTTGAATGTGTTTGTGCTCAGTTTAAACCCATGTGAGTAATTTGCTGATAGGAACACCTTACTAGAGAAATGTTGAGTGGAATTGGTATTACAAACGTGACACCAGCCAGTACCGGTGTGGAGGTCTGACTCAACGGCGGCAATGATTCAAATAAATTACATTCATTTCTCATTTGGCTTCCAAATGTTTCATTAACTAAATTCATGGTGGTTTATGCATATTTGAAACTGCTCCAGACTTTGTAATGGATTCATAGAGGAAAGCCTGAGCCTAAATTGAATTCTAAAGTGCTAGAATTTTTTTTCCAGTAGCATTTGCAAATTCAAAGGAATAGACCATCAAAAAAATGAAAGTATTGTCATTTTTTACGTGCTCTTATATCATTCTGACTCCAGTGTTATTTCTCTTCCTGCAGCACAAAATGAGATGTTAGGCAAAATGTCCAAGCTGCTCTTTTCCATACAGTGAAAGAAGATGGTGATGAAACATAAAGGTAACCCTTAAGATTTTTTTTTATTGCATAAAAAGATGCATTACATTGATCAAAAATGATAGTAAAATGTTTATAATGTTACAAAAGATTTCTATTTCACATAAATACTGTTCTTTTGAACTTCATATTCTTCAAAGAATCCTGAAAAACAAAATATATCAGTTTCCACAAAAATATTAAGCAGGACAACCATTTTCAAATTTAATAATCAGAATAAATATTTCTTGAGCAGCAAATCAGCATATTACAATGATTTCTGAAGGATCATATGATGCTGAAGACTGGCGTAATGATGCTGAAATTTCAGCTTTGCATCACAGCAATGAATGAGACATAAAATATATTAAATTGGAAAACATCTTTTAAAAACAAAAAATATTACAGATCCCCTTTCATCAATAAATAAATAAATAAATAATGAATAAATAAATAAAAAATACTGACACTAAAATATTATCTAATTTTACAGAAAAAAAAAGAATTTGTTAGAAACCCATGAATAGTCCTAGTGACTCAATGTCTTTCAAATATGTTATATACTCTAGAAAAACTTTTTCATTTATAGAAACTGAAGTAGTTCTCCAAGACAACCATTTGCTGCATTTTCCTCATATGCAGTGTAAGTAGTAAAATATTCAATTAATAGCTATCTACGTTCAAGAGTCAAGAACATGTGGTCCTTTCAAATCCCTAGAAACAATACAAGCTCAACGCAGAATTAGTTCACAGGTAAATGTCAGGTTGCCAGGGGGCTTGTGAAATTATGCTTTTAGTCAGAACCCCTATGAAGTATACATATGAGTGGGTATATTTAACTAGGATGTGTAAAATAGGCTTGCATGCACAATCAAATGACTTCTTTATGTTAGTCTAAAGTCTGTTGGTGTCAGAAGGACTTTTGCGTTAGTGAACTCGTTAGCGCTGAGCAAACTGCCCTTTTCGCCAGTCGCGGGTTTGAACCTGAAACATTCAGTGCAATATTGTTTGCTTTTTAAATGGCGAGCTGCCCGGTATGTAAATATATGTACTCATTGAACACTTTCTGTTCCACTGTGGACTTCTTTCCTCTTCACTTTATTCAGCGGCCTCATCCTGATGAATGAAATTTGCATTTGTTACTGCATGATAGACTACAGACTCAGGTATGCACTATATAGGCCTTGATTTCTACGTTAGCTAATGGATATGCTCCTAATTAAATATGGATAAAAATGCACAACTGGCTGTGCTGAAAATCCTTTAAAAATTTCTCGTACATCTTTCGTTATGCTATATTATCACCAAATCTTGGATTCAATCTTTTTGTCAACTAGGTTTTGTTCAATTATTACAGGTTTTGTATTTTATTTTGGGACTGACTGATTGATCATAGGCCTCATTTGAGCTCATCTGAGATGTGAGCATATACACCTCAGTTTTTGAGTAAAAAATATTATTTGTGGCTAATTTTAAATTTTCACTTAAAAACTGAGGTGCATAAGCTCAAATGAATGATAATGAATTTCTCATGGACCACCTTGGTTAACATCAGAAAGCCTGTGTTTGCTGTAGGGTATTTAACACGTTAAATTAGCTGATCATTTCTATGGTGATGTTAAAGGGTGGCCCAGTTCACTGCATTGTACGAGATCAGCAGGGTTTCCTTATTGATCAGAGATCAGAGTGAACAGACAGAGGATAGAGGTTCAGCTTGATCTCATTCTGGACGATTAATCCCAACACTTTAGCTGCCATTAGAAGGTTATTTCCTTTGATGGACTGCCTTTGTGTTTAGTGTCTTGTTTCCCCAAATGTGATTGTCTCCTGTCAGGAACAACTAGCTCAGAGGCACAGTGATGTTGACACACTGTATGCATCTGATCTGACCTTTGTTGGTTTAACCTAATGTAGTCAAGAGTGTTTGAGTCATAATCTATATTTTTGTCTTGAATAAAATCACATGAAGCATGTTTTTAGGCTAGCTGACAAAACGTTTTATTTTATTTTATTTTATTTTTACATTATTTTAAAATTATTTTTACATTGACCAAACATTTTGACCAGACAATCTGTAGTAATATAATATAATATAATATAATAATATAATATAATGTAATTATTTTATTTATTTATTTATTTATTTGCTATTTTCATGGTCCATTTTCAGTCAGCTCAAGTTTGAGTGCACTAGATTTATTTATAGTCACTAATGTAGACATCACTGAACATCCTTTCTAACAATGCTACTAATAGGTGACATTTGCAAATTTTTTGCAAAGTGCCTTAAATGAAGCCTATTGCAAATATCCCAATGGGTTAAAATTAGTCTTCTCGTATTATAATTTTTAATAGCATATATGAGAAAAACTGTTGCACTGTACAGGCCTGGTTTTAATGCTTCTGGAGCTAAAGTTGTTGAAAATTCACCATCATTTAAAAATTAGCCTAATTCACTTATAATTATCTGCTTTCCTCCCCGCTGTGCTGTATCATCACAAATGTGCTGGCTGCTTAGCCAAATGAATCTACTCCTGTTTGATTAATGTTTCATTTATATACTTACTGGAATACTGTGCAATGGTTTACGTCAGATTGATTAAAAAAAAACACGCTGCTGGAAATGAGTTGCATTAAGATAAAAATTGTATGTGTAAATTATAAAAATTTTATATATTTGGTAACTACATAATGCATTAATTATGAGAAATACACTATACTATATATATTACTATTTAATGTAGCAAATTTGCTTAAAAGGGAATTGTATATAAATAATTACAATTAATTATGATTAATTACAATTATTTATATCGGCTGACAGTAATAACTGTCGCAGAATTAAATTGCCATCAACTAATCTGTTCGTCCAGTGAACATTCAGTGTAAGTTCATATCAACTCTTAAGAAAGGATATTTTCTTGGCCACAGAAAATACTTTCCTAAGTATTAATATATTAGAGCATGTAATAAGGATGAAAAATCATAAAGGGACAATAATTTGCAAGGCAGAATCAGAAACTCATGTAATTTGTGCACAAGAGTTTTATTAACTAAACACTAACGCAAACTAGTCTAACAAACAAACATACAATCACTCATACATGGGGAAAGGGCAAAGTGGATGAATGAAGCCATTAGAGAACCCAGAGAATGCAGTTATGGAAAGAGTCAGTTAGCCACCTGATTAAAACCATCAGCACCATTTATAACGGAGTCTGTAACTTATACTAAACCTCTGTTTCGTTTAGTTAAATACACAATACTTGTTTTGCCTTGTGTGTCCGGATGCATTCTCGGATGAAAGTTCTGATGGTTTGAAGGTTTGGTGGTGTTGGAGTTCTTCAAGTTCTTCCGGGTTTGAAGGGTGATGAGCTCCAAAAGATGTTATTCTGGCTCGGTGGTAATTGGGAGTTTCTTCCCAGGTAGAAAGGGAAAAAGAGCTAAGAAAGATCTGCTGAGATCTGAGGATCCTTGTGTCACGGTTCACTCATTCATTGTTTCCTCCTTGTCCCGTGTATTGTCATGTGTGTGTGTTAGTACGTGTGTGGGCGTGGCCGAACCATCACCGTTCACTACACTCAGCTGAGCCTCGTTAGCAGCGCCAGCTGCAGCTCCTTTACTCACCCATAAATACTCACCAGTTCTCCTCTCCTTTGTCAGATCGTTGTTGATGTCCCTCCATGCTGTGTTTGTGCCAGTTCCTGTCGTCGTTCCTCATCCGTGCTGCTGTCTGGTGTCGTGAGTCGGAGTTCTGTGTTGGTGTTGCTGTGTCCTCGTCCCGAGTCTGGATTTCTCCCACTGTCTACGGATCCGTTCTTCACCACAACCCACCTGTGTAGTTCATCTGGTCCCTGCGTCACTCACCACCGTCTGTATCCTGTTGGTGTCTCGTACTCTGACTACAATAAACTCTCTTTTTTCACTTGCAACTTGCTTCCTCATCTCTCATTATGACACCTTGGTTGAATGGAAAGTCAAGGCCGCAAGGCCTGGCGCAAAACTTAAGGTGTTCAGAAGAGTTTTAGCTCACATCTTCATCCTCTTTGGATCTAACAGAAATGCAGACTGGGTGGCGTCACTGATGTGAGAGCTTTATCTGCTATGGAGAGTCACACCTCTGGGATGTCAAAGAGCCAATTGGAGCTCTGGACTTTGGAGGGAAAGTTTTATTGCTCTTTGTTTCCATGCATGGTAATTTGCATAGGTAATTTGCCTGGGTTAATGCACAGGCTACTAAAGATTCTTAGGATGCTTACATGTTGCATAGTTATCGACATAAAATATACACTCTCAATTAAATCATCCGAAGACGAATAGATAGACCAAACATGATACAGTTAAAGTGATATTAACTAGTGATCTATTATAAGCATGCATAGAACAGGATACAATACACAAAAACATATACAAGAACAGTAATAATATACTTAAAGAAATGTGTGTTCCTTCAAAGAAAGGTTTTTCAATGAATTAATTAGAGAAGAGTCCATTTTTATGGTGTATTATGTGTCTTTCCTATGGAAAGTGTAGTGAGAGCGAGGACTCTCCACATGCCATTAGGTCGTAAAGTTTATCTGGCCTGGCAGAAGTCTCCTGGTTGCCATGGTAACCAGGGGCCTGGAGTCATTGACAGACATACCAGCACCCAGTATGTGTATTGGGTGGGGGGTCTGTGACCATTTGTTAAAGTAATAACTAATTGATTTGTTAAATCAAATGCAAAATTGTGTGTCTGATTGGTTCAAATGCTACATTAATATACTATCTATCCATCTTCCATCTGTCCTCCCATTCATGAATCCATCCATCCGTCCATCTTTCGTCTGTCCATCCATCCATCTTCTGTCCGTCCATCCATCCATCCATCCATCTTCTGTCCGTCCATCCATCGATCTGTCCATCCATGAATCCATCTGTCCATACATTCATCCATCCATCCAGATTCATTCTGTCTATGCATCTATCCATCCACCTTCCGTCTGTCTGTCCATCCATCTTCCATCTGTCTGTCCATCCATCCATCCATCTTCGATCCATCCATCCATCTTCTCTGTCTGTCCATCCATCCATCCATCCATCCATCCATCCATCCATCTTTTGTCTGTCCATCCATCCATCCATCCATCCATTTTCCATCTGTCTGTCCATCCATCTATTCATCCATCCATCCATCCATCTTCGATCTGTCCATCCATCCATTTTCCATCCATCCATCCATCCATCCATCCATCCATCCATCCATCCATCCATCTTCCGTCTGTCCATCCACTCATCCATCCATCTTTTGTCTGTCCGTCCGTCCGTCCGACCGTCCATCCGTCCATCCATCAATTCATCCATCCATCCTAAGTCTGTCCATCCATCAATTCATCCATCCATCCTAAGTCTGTCCATCCATCAATTCATCCATCCATCCACCAACATATCCATCAAAAGAATCATGCAGACAAATATTAAGAATTTTATTTATTTATTTACTTATTGTTTTTATTTTTTTTTTATTTGTATTGCTTTTTTCTTTTACATGTTTGGTTGCAATATGCCCAATTATTTGCGTCGGAAAAATATTATTAAAGAAAATAACTTAAAAAAAAAAAAAAAAAAACTTAAAAATAGACCATATATGAGTGGTGTTTTTTCTCATGTAAAACATGTTACCACAGTCCATGGGTGTTGTGATTAGTTTGCCAGAATGTTGCTATATGGTTTGTTTAGTATTTTAATTTTTAGTAAAGGGATGCTATGTGGTTGCTAGGGTATTCACGGTGGTTAAGCAGAAAAACTGATCCCTAAGACTGCAATCACAAAAGAGTTTCCTTCAGGATGCCTGTAAGTCCTGAGGATAGTCCATTATTGATGTTTTTCATCTGCACAGATTACATGGACGGACTACACTGGAAGACTAAAAGGTTTTTGCGGGTGAGTGAGCATTAATTAGATCTCACTTGCCTCATTAGGTCTCCTGCATCTCCTCCATCCTTATATATATATATATATATATATATATTCGGGGACAGTACCACGGACATTTGACCAGGTTTTCTAAGGAGCTCCTGTGTCTTGAGAGCAACCATTGTTGCTTTTAAGCTCATTTGTGTGAGAATGCAGGCAGCCGGTGGCTTTTTCGATTTTGATTACTCATAAAAAGATGACTCAAACCAGCTCAGCTCTCTGTATAGTAGGACTGCTGTGGCCTCGTCTCTGTCACATGCTTTCCTGCTGTCTGCATGTTGTATTCAACTGGTTCTGCAGGGGCTGAACTACGTCTAATGCGTGCTCCTTATGTGTTAGGAAAGCTCGCGTTTGGCACAAACCCCTGGAGGAATAATTACAGACCAGAGCGCGAGCACTTTTTAATTTCGCCTCGCTGTGTGGAGCAGCATGGGGGAGATTTCCACAATCAGTTTGAATTTTTACTGCGAGAAAAACTGTGGCCTACTGTACAGAAGTGTAATTTGCATTTCCTGAAGGAAGTATCAATGCATGCAAAAGAATAATGTGTTAGCTTTTATAGATTATTTAAATTTTTATAAGTTTATTTCAGGCTTTTGTTCTGCTTTCAGAGTCACTTTGTCAGCAGTTTGAGAATCGACAGATAATGCCTTTGCAGTGTTAACGCAAAGATGGTTACTTACACTACCGGTCAAAAGAAGAATACATTTTTTTTATGCTTAACAAGGCTGCAATTATTTGATTCAAAATACAGAAAAAACAGTAATATTGTGAAAAATTAAATTTACTCCTGTGACGTGAAGCTGAATTTTCAGCAGCATTACTCCGGTCTTCAGTGTCACATGATCTTTCAGAAATCAAACCATGATGCGCTACCATTCAACAGTTTGGGGTAAGATTAAAAAAAGGAGAAGAAGAAAGACAGGAAGAAATTAATACTTTTATTCAGCAAGTGCACAATAAATTGATCAAAATTTACAGTCAAGATATTTTGACTTATTTTTTTTTTTCAAGATATTTGACTGTAAATAAGGAATGTTACAAAACATTTCTATTTCAAATAGAACAAAAATCCACCTGTATGTATGTATTTATGTATTTATGTATTTATTAATTAATTAATTTATTTATTTATTTATTTTATCTTGAATAAATTACATATTAAAATGTATTAAAATAGTAAACAGTTATTTTTAAAATTATAATAATATTTCACAATTTTGCTGTTTTACTGTGTTTTTTTTAATCAGGTAAATGCAGCCTTGGTGATCATAAGAGACTTTTTTTCTCTAAAAATGCTGGAGGGAGTGAGCAGGTAAAGCCTGAGCCTTCTGTAAGACAAAAAAAGAATACAGTGAGTTTGAAGCCTGACCCATGTAAACGGCCCTGGATCTGCTGAGATCAACAGGTATTATGTGTCAGATTTCTGATCTTTGTACAGGTTCTTCAAACGTCTTGACAGAAGATGTGTTACACATGTATTCCTACTGAAAAGCAGTGAAAGGAATAACTAAAAACTCTACAAAATAAAATTTCTTACAACACGGGTGCCAATCAAAACCGACCAGCAAAGTTTCTCAGCAGTTGATCCCCTGCAGCTTTTCTTTCAAAATGTTCTTTCCTGTCTGCAGATGACATTTTTAATAAAAGACTATGAAAATGTTTTTTCTTTTCATTTCTTTTTCCTCTTCTTTTTGTTTTTCTTTTCTTCTTCTTTTAAAAAGTGTAATCATATAAAAAATGCATTATGCACTATTAGAACCGCAACAGGTATTAAGAAAGTAAATAAGGTCAGTTTTAATTTCATATTGGCTTTAGTGTTCAATCAAGACAGCTAATTAGCCAATTAACTGGAGCAACAAAGTAGTTAATTTTCCCAGCAGGGAAATATATTTTTGGATGTTGTTTTGAAAGACATCAAACAACCCATTTCATACTCCTACAGATATCTGCGAGTGATACATGCATAAAAAATATTCAACAAAACCATTTCAAAATACACTACATTGTACTTGGCTGCCAATCCTTGCAATGCAACATTAACTTAAGATACATTACAGTTAACTGAAGCACGGCAGTTATACTTAACAGCCTCTTCTGTGTAAGACAAAATGACTCCTTTCCAATTCTAGATTTAGAGAGAATCATAATTCATCTCTTCCTTTTCTTCACAGTGTGTTAAAAAAAAACAAACAATTTAACTGTCAGCTGAAAATGAATGCATAATCAACACTGCAGTAAACCTGAAAACAAAAATGAATTAAGGCCTGAAAAATAAGCAACTAGACTAAAAATATTGTGTTTTTAAAAAGACAAATGTAACACATGGAGGAAAGTGAATAAATGAAAAGACAAGAATATTTTTCAGCACCAGAATTGTACTTTAAAACATTGGGTGTACAAAATGCATCTGATGCAAGCTCTTCTTATGAAGTACTCAAACAAAATTCAATTTGTATTTAATATTTAAGTAGCTTTTTATGCCTCTGCTACATATTACATGCTATATCAGTCATTCTTTACTTTTATAATTGTCAGATCAGTTGAAATATTAGAATTAGTAGTAATAAAATGAGAATAAAACTGAAGGAAATGCAAAAGCAAGCAAAATGTTACGCCGTGTGTATATACACACACAGACACATATACATGAGAGACGTTGTTTTTTTTTGTTGTTGTTTTTTTTCCTGCAGTAGCTAATATTCCTACAGCAATCACTGATGCTTGATGGGGAGAGATGACTTTTGACATTCCTGTTTTCTACATGAGGAGGTCTGCATTAATCATTACAGCTGATTTTAGCCAGATTGATTGGGCAGAATTGCACACAGATGAGTGTTGTGCGTTAACGGGCCTCTGCTCTTCAACACAAAGCCTAGAGCGAGGCATCAGCACTCAGCTGTCATAATCAAGTAGGCTGATTGTGGTTCTTCATGAGATCCAAGGCTTATGAAGACTAGCTTGCAAAATCCACCATAGGAAAGAAAGACTGGGGTCAACAGAGCATAACAGTAGGGTTCCAGAAGAAAAAATCCCGTTGTTTTTCTTCACAGAGAATCTGATTTTTAATGATAATCTACTGTATAAATCTTCAAGACAGACTAGCGTGAATTCTGAGGGTTTTTAAGAGATTATTTCTGTAATTTTAAACTTCACTTCAGCATTTTATTTGGTGAAATATAAACTCTCAATTCTGAGAATTGTGAGATTAAAAGTTGCAGTTACCTTTTGTTATTTTATTTCGTTGCGGGGAGAAAAAAAATCTGAATTGTGAGATGTAAAGTCACAATTGTGAGGAACCAAAAAAAAAAAAAAAAAAAAAAAACGGAAAATGTAAACTCAAAATTCCAAGAAAAAAACAAACAAACAAACAAACAAACAAACAAACAAACATCGAAACTGCTAAATTTAAACTAAGAATTCTGAGAGAGAAAAAAAAAAAAACTGAATTGTTTATAATTCTGTGGTTGAAACAAGCTTTCTTTTTTCTTTTCTTTTCTTTTCTTTTCTTTTCTTTTCTTTTCTTTTCTATTCTTTTCTTTTCTTTTCTTTTCTATTTGAATTCTGAGAATTGTGAGATTAAAATTTGCAATTACCTTTTTTGTTATTTCATTGTGGGGAGAAAAAAAAATCTAAATTGTGAGATGTAAAGTCAAAAAGTCAGAATTTTATTTTTTTATTTATTATATTTTTTTTAATTGTGTGGTTGAAACGAGCTTTATTTTCTTTTCTTTTCTTTTACAGATCTTTTTTTTTTTTGGTAATGAAGTTTTGGTTAATATCAGATCTGGTTTGATCTAAGGCTTCAAATATTTTATTGAAGAATGATTTTAAATCCCTGTAGTGAAAATGAATAGCCACTTGATAAGTGTGCTGAAAATGTTTGTAAATCACTTTTGCTCTCTATTGTAGCACAATAAATTTCCTCAGATCTCAGATGAGCTAGAGTTTCATATTTTTAATAATGCTTTCTCTGTGACTGAAAAAACACTTCTTTTTGACACTTTTTTTTTTTTAAATGTTTAACAACAGACAAATAGCGCAAAGATAAAATGGATATGTATGATACTAAACTAAATGATTAAATAAAATGATTTCTATGACTAATTCAAATGCTGAAATCTTTAAAATATGTCATGAATGTTCTTTCATTAAAGTATTTGAAGGCCTGCTTGAAACATATTATTCCTGACAGCTTCAGGGATTAATATTAAAGTTGAAAGCTATTCAATATTACTTCTAAGTGTTAAAGAAATAAAACTATTACTACATGCATGCTCTTAATATCATGTTTGTTAAAACTGAGTTTTAGTTTTTTCAGTGTAAAAATTTAAATGCAATTACTGTCACTGCGCATATAGTATATGTTTCTAATTCCAAAAGAGGCAGGTAGTATTACTACAAAATCCTTTATGGTTAAACAACAATGTATGTTGTTGTTGTTGTTTTTTTTGGTGATTATTCATGTACCACTTTTAGGGAAACAGGTTTTACACAAAAAGAATTGCAAAACAGTTTCCTGTTGTAATGAAAATACTCAAGACCTCGTCTGCAGATCCACAGGAAATTGACTTTTACCACAGAAACAATGCATTTCAGTATAACAGCATGCAGCGATTTGGCTTTTCGAAGTGAATCTGTCCCTATGGACTTTGTATTTGTTCCTCTAACAACTATTGCACGCAGGTAAATACAGTGCATGTGCTTGGAAAGGCGGTGGATTTCAGAACCGAACAAATTGTAGACTGCTGTTCGTGGTAATGTCACTTTGTCTTCTGAAATAATAATGCTGCAAATCCTTGTTTTACTTGTGTGATCTATTGGATAGTCTTGTACAGGCCTGCTGGGTGAATTGTTTTTCCTGATAGCCTATGCTTTCTTTTCGATTTCAATCCAACCTTTAAGATGCTTAAGAAAATACTTGAGGTATTTTGTAAATAAGTAACGGACTGCATCATGCTTTGACTCTGTTCGGCCTTTTATGTTCCCAATGTCTCTTCTGATAAAGAATATTATCCACCTTATTTTTATCATAAGAGCAAGTTTGGCCATTTGTAACTTGAATGGCGAGACTTCTGGTGTAATTGGCTTCCAGTTATTTTAGCTGTACAAAAACAGTCCGTTAAGCTGATTTATATTGCAAACTGGTATGCTATAATATTATTTTAATTAATTATCCTAATCATAAGCACTGGTTTGTAGCACAAAATGTTCTTACTGAACTTTGTTATACTTCTAGCTATTTACCTGTACACTTTCAGGAAAATAAAGGTACAAACTATCACTTGGGCAAATAACTTTTTCCTCACTCACTGTTTGGAAGATTTGAAAAAAAAATGTGAAAATGTACAACTCTAGATGGCGCTATCGGTGGTGCTATGTAACTTTGAAAGCAACAGAAAACTTGATTTCAAACTAATACAACTAAACAATGTTTAATGTTTTTCGGTAATACTAAAATTAATCAAATGGGTTTTTGTTTTTTTCTGAATGACATGAAGGACACAGACAAACTTTAGACTGCTGTCCCTTTAAGACCTACTGTAATGCTTGGACTCAATATACTAATGCACAGACTTTTTTCATTTTTCTTAACTGTTTACATTCACTTAAGCCCTAACTGACTGTGTTTACGTGAATACTCTCCAGGTATTTTGACAGTGTTGTTTTCAGGAAGTTTATGTGCAATTAGCCGCAAAAAATAAAAAAAAATAAAAAACTCAATACCTGCAATCACACACTGAAAGTCATGCTGCACTTTAATTTACAGTACATTCACTTACATGTACAGTACTTACAGTGTACATATACTGGGTAATATAAGGTAACTTTGTTAAGGTTAGGTTTAGGGATAGGTTCAGGGTTAGTACCTAGTTATTACCAAGTTATTGTAGTTACTATAATAGTATGTATATGCAGAACAGGACTTAAAAATAAAGTGCTACCAAAATTCAAGCCCTGCTGTAGGTAATATGTACACTTCAGGGACTATTATGTACCATTAAGGTACTAATACGTACCATTTAGGGGTAAATAAGGTAGAAGTACGTATTAGCTTTTGTACCTTAGTGCACTGCCCCAATGATAGCTTTGAACTTTTTTTCTGAGAGTGTAATGGTTAATGAACTGAAAGTCTCTAACATTCAAAGAAAATAGCTTACTTCCAAGAGGCAAAATAAGATGGATAGTTCAAGAATAAAAAAATAATGCTGATATATGAGCATTTACTCAACACCCACCTGTAACTGAAAAGAGTTTTGGCATTATGAAGCCATCCGATCAAACGAACTGAATTATCCGACTGAAATCCATGACAGCGCGCTCAATAACTCCCAGTATCTCTTGTTGTTAATAGCTTCTGGGAGCTGCAACTTATGAATACCAAGGATATTCAAATATGCCCAAGGGCTTCTACCATAACGTGTGTGTATCATTAGTCGAGTGTGCGAATACCCAGGGAGCGACGTGGAGGAGATCTGAGTTAACCCTTGTTTGAATCCCGAGGGGCTGGTGGAAACCTTGTTGTTAATTCACCTGCTCTTGAAGGAAACTCGAAGACGCGCTTGTAGCGTGTCGCTGTTTGCTTGGCGCATTCGCAAGAAAGGCAGCTGTGCACTGAGCCATTTCTCTCTGGGAAATAAGGCTTATTATTGTAAACAGTGAATAATTAAAATCATATTCCAGGAGCCAAAATCTTTTTATTGTGTTGCTAACATGCCTCAGTGTAGCTAATGAGATTTTGGTAATGGGCCCTGCTATCCCACAGGTATTGTAATGGATGCTGGTATGGACACACTGAGCGCAGGCTGGAAATTGCCTAGCCTTGGGCCTCTCACCCTTAATGAGCTTTGATTTCTTCAAAGAAAAGCCTACAAAGACTTTTTGAACTTTGCTCTTTTTCTTGTACTCGTTTTTCTTCTTAAGACAGTCAGCGTTGTGGGTCCATGCTAGAGCCGTTAGCTGTTGGAAAACTGCAAATCCATTTCCCAATGTTTCATATTTGAGATTAAGAAACTATATTAATTATAATATTAATATATTATTGATAATATTATCTGTTCATGATATATGTATTATATATGTATTATATATATATATATATATATATATATATGTGTGTGTGTGTGTGTGTGTGTGTGTGTGTGTGTGAGTGTGTTTTAATGACTTGAGAAATATTAAAAAAAAAAAGTTTTCTCTTAAAAGGTGTTTAGCTGAATAAATAAGCTTTCCACTGATGTATGGTTTGTTAGGAAAAGACAATATTTGGCCGAGATACAACTATTTGAAAATCTGGAATCTGAGGGTGCAAAAAAAAAAAAAAATCAAAATATTGAGAAAACTGCCTTTAAAGTTGTCCAAATGAAGTTCTTAGCAATGCATATTACTAATCAAAAATGAAGTTTTAATATATTTGCGGTAGGAAATTTATAAAATATCTTCATGGAACATGATCTTTACATAATATCCTAAAGACTTTTGGCACAAAAGAAAGAACGATAATTTTGACCCATACAATGTATTTTTGGCTATTGCTACAAATATACCTGTGCTATTATCTAATTTTATTATTATTATTATTATTATTATTATTATTATTATTATTATTTCAGTAATAGTTTTAACATTTTTGGTGGATTGACTGAATAATTAGGACTGGATATTTAGCAGAACAATCACAAATATATATATATATATATATATATATATACATTTACATTTACATTTACATTTAGTTATTTAGCAGACACTTTTATCCAAAGCGACTTACAAAAGAGGACAATAGAAGCAATCAAAATCAACAAAAGAGCAACAACATGCAAGCATATGA
>JAFVLL020013049.1:0-17448 GCA_021397915.2 Tor tambroides | reverse complement strand
CAAATACTTACATTTCCCCAAGCTGTTTAGCTGTAGTACAGTATTCACTGGCTTAATCATGAAGCATACAGTGGCCCCACTTTTAACTCTCTCTTCATATTACCCTTATTGTAGATGGATGTATGGAGGAAAACAAGTGTAAGAAGTGCAACCAACACCAGGGAAGGCAGTTTTTGTCAGAGCCCTTGTTATTCTTAATTTTGAAACGAATTATTATTTTTACACCAGACATATATATCGGTTAAAAATATCGGTCTACTTGGTCTGTAATAATCGGTATCGGCCCTGAAAAACACATATCGGTCGACCCCTAGTACCAATAAGTACATATCACTGCAGTTTCCAAAAGAAATGAACACTAGAGGCGGTTAAACAGTGAGCACTCGTAATCGTTTTCATACACAGTTATGATTACAGCGCCATATGTTTCACTTTCCGGACGTAACAAGCTTGCTTAGCAGCTCAGCAGCTTAGCCGACACGGAATTGGAATCCTTGGGTATGAATCCCGTGAAAAACAAGACTCACGATGAAAGAGCTGAAAGATGAGAGATCGAAAAACAAGCTAAAACGGTGTGCTTGCGATTGCGTTTTTATGTCACATTTGCTTTTGTTCATACTATCATACTAGGTTTAGGTGTAGTGCAGATGGTACATTATTTTAAAACATCACAGAGCATTAGACTTATAGCGCCACTCAATGGACATTTCAAGTCAGAACTGCGGTGACACCTACAAAACCAATGTCACATAAAACGTACCATATGTACGTTCATCTGTTCCGGGGGAAATGAGCATGTGGATATTTCACATTGAATATGTCACAAAACGTACATGGCGGTACGTATTTCGCGTCTTGCAAAAAAGTTCCCAAAGGTACATTTTCGTCATGAGACCACGTTGAAAATGTCTCAGCATTACTGAATTTTACAGTAAATTGTTCAAATAAATGTAGCCTTCGTAAACATAAGACACTACTTTCAAACACATTAAAAAATCTTGCCGACCCTAAACATTTTAATGGCAATATAGTTGCCCCCGGATTTTTTCCTTAGCTAGAATAAGTTACAGAGATGGTTATATGTCTCCTTTTTTTGTACAGTATCTCACACAAGTAGTTGGTATTCCAGATCAAACGTTATATGTCAAAGGAACAAGACCAGCAGAGTAAATGTGAATCCGCCTTGTGTCTGCTTTTACCCTCCTGATAAAAGGTGCCAAGTAAGTGGAAAGGGCATTTCTGGCAGATGTGCACCTGCCCCCTGCTGGCTCTGTCTCCAATATGAACGCACTATCGTGCAATCAAAAAGTTTTCTTGCATCACTGTGTCACTGACTGGCTTATAGTTCATGCATGTGGATGTGCATAATGCATGATTATGCAAAATTTCCAGGGGCTTTGTTATTTTGTATGTGGTTTGTGCGCTATAATAGGTCGGCATGTATAACAGGAAGTGGCCCATAACAAAAAACTAGTTACATTTTACATGACACACAACAAAAATGACATTCATTAGTATCCAGAAGAATCGTAATGCACAGTTGGTCACATTTAAATTCATTTGATATGTATAGTGGGTTATTTTATGAATGATGTAAAAGATTGTCGGTTCTTTTCAAACTTACTTTCTTGTATCTTGCATGTATTAACAGTTCACCAGTGAGTCCTTGAAATGGCTGAGCTGTTAATGCAGATTCAGTTCTCTCGTGGAGGGTAATAATCACAGCCCCCCACCATATGGCTCAGTGCATATGAAATATAGATGCAGTGCGTGTTTATTGGCTTGCTGTGTGTGTTGAATGTGCTGGTATTAGAGCACTGAATCCAGGAGATCACCGCTGACCTTTCCATTAATACTGCTGCTCATGCTGCACACACCGAGCTCGATAGTCCGTACAATTTACTCACATGTAATCTTGAAACTGTTTTTCTGTTGTTGTGTTTTTTTGTTGTTGTTTTTTTTTCTTCCACAATTCAACCTTAATAAAATAAAATAAAATAAAATAAATAAAAATTCATCCATTCATCTGTTCCTCACTTTGTTCGTTCATGCATTTGTTTGTTTATTTATTTATTTATTAAAAAAAACATAATTCAGCATATGCAACTATTTAAAAAACATATAGTTGCTAAAGCTGATATAAGCTGACCTTTATCAAATAAAACAGCTGAAAGTAATTTTGTAGTTTTTTTTTTTTTAATCTCTGACTCACATATATTTAAAATTTAAACTGAAATATCTTAAAATTGTGATAACACATTCATGTTAAAGGCAAATTGTGAAATGTAATGTAAAATAATGCTCTTTTGTGAATTATCTCTGCTGCGCTTAATGGAATATTGAAAGGCACTGAGCTCCTTTCTGAAAAACTGCCCTAGGAGTTCATATCAAATCAATGGCATCTCATGACTGAATACTTCAGTTCACTTATCAGTTTAACGGCACATCCCCTGCGCCCTCAGATCATTTCAGCTGTTTAGCCTCCTTGGTTAAGTGTGCTTCCTTAAAGTCTTTCTCAATATTGAGAAATCATGCTCCATGTGCTATTTTCATCATCAAAATTAGATCAATTTGTATGACACTGATCTCAATAATAAGCCATCGAGGGTCATTATTTTGACAGCAACTCTCTCGGAGGATTCATGGAAGCGATTTGCTCGTACCGAGCGGATGGATAGGCGCTTTACCGAGATGTAGAGACATCAATAATTACTTCACCAGTGACAAACAGTTCATCAAGTATAAATGACTGCCCTCATTTTCATAAAATCCACCATATAGGCCTGCATCATCTCATCTGAGAAATCTTCACGATCTGTACAGTAGCTCTTTATTGGGCTCCAGGAAACCAGACACATGGTATTTTCAGAGCATGAGTGATACGGGACCTAATGACGAAAATGGGAGGTATAATGAGGGAGTGTAATATGAAGGCTTGATTACGGTGGTGACACTCAGGTATCAGAGGTCTTTTTGGACTTTTTGGATATATAGTTAGACATAAACCCTTGTCTTTGAGCGTTTGTGCATCGTGACTCATTTAAGGGGGATTTCGCTAAAAATGAGGTGATAGTGCTGTTTATTTGCACTCGCTATCTGTGTTGTTTTAGTGCCCTATTCGCTAAAGGAATTATGCAAATAAGATAACAAAATCTGTTCTGAACACAATTTGCACTGCGCAATTCCCAGTCTTCAGCATGCGGCTCAGACACCTGAATCAGTTCTTTACAATGTTGAAATTGTGCTAATTGTGTGATAATTATTACACTCTTCTCAGTCATTTGAAGAATAACCATCTCTTTTAAATAAATTTCAGTTTGCAGCCTGATTTCTTTGAGTAGTAAGAGTGCAACGGTAATTGCACGAGGAAAATAGCACTGAGTTTTGTGAATGAGACACAACTGATAATAAGCCCAATTTACAAAGAGAAATAGGCAAATTGACTGACAACAAATGAAAAGAATAACAATGATTGAACTGAAATACTGCTGTTTTATGCATTAAGTGCCTGGTTTTCAAGGTTGTTAATGCATAAGATGCAGATCTGTGTGTTAAAATACTGCATAAATAAAATTTGTGCATTTGCCCCTTATTTATTTATTTATTTTATTTTATTTCATTTTTGTATTTATTTATTTATTTATTTTTTACTATACAGTAGGTATAATGTTTGGTCCACATTACAGCTTTTTCTGTCCTAGAACCATCCGTTAAGACAGGTGAAATGGCCAACTGTTAATCATAAGTATATAAAAAAGTCTGAAACTTTGTTTCACTGTGTCATATTTATTTATTTATTTATTTATTTATTTATTTGTTTGTTTGTTTGTTTATCCAGTGTAAATAAATAAATAAATATTATGTCTTTTTTTATAAATTTGCATTTAGATTGCATTCTGAAGGTACTAAGTAATTTGTCAGCATATTTTCATTTTTGGCTAAACTATTCTTTGAACAAAGACAGTTTTTAGTAGTTCACTAAATCACTGCTGGTGTGACATTATTGCCACCAAATGGATTAAAAAAAAAAAAAACAAAACAAAAAAAAAAAAAAAAACAAGATGAGGGTTAAGTAAATAATGTTTGGGTGAAGTATTCCTTTAATGCACGCTTAGAGAACAGACATTACAGCATAGGGCATTAATGTGCACAAAAATTGACATTTTAACCAAATGTAGACATAAACACATACACAATTTCTGCTCCGTATTATGGAGATAGCAGCAGTCAGGTGCAATAAATGCAGCACCAAGTGCATAGTTGCAAAAATACAAATTTACAGCCATTGCCAAGAATCACATTTACTGAGCATACGAGTGCCAGATCATGAATCAAAGTTGCCGCATTCACAAAGAGTGTTGCATATTGCATTAAGCAAAGGGAATACAATGGATAAAACTGTAGAAAGGCAGAACATAATTACCCATGAGATAATGAAAAGGCAGGTCAATTTCCTCTTCTATAAGAGTTTCTGAAATTACTCCTCTCAGATACTTGACAACAATGTACTGTAATTACAGACCTGGAGGCTCGTGCAGAACACCCCGGACCGCCCATCGCCTGGCACCAGGCACATACATGAGTGCATTTATAAACATCATGATAACACAGATGAGACAATGTCTCCGTTCAGTGTCCATTAAGCAGGGAGACACTCTTAGACTATAGTGCACCTCGCTGTCAGAAACCGATACTATACTGCTTCCACTGCAGGTTCTTTGCTTTTCATTAAAGTGGTATGGGACAAAATATATCTGGGTCAATGGCAAGATACTCACATTGTGTCTGGATCTACTAATTCAGGGCTAATTTCTGTTGTGCTGAATGCTGGACTCTGGCATGAATAAATCATGCAAATTACCGCCTCATTGTATACTGTTTTTGGCTTTATTTGAACTGCTGCTGTTGTGTTCATTGTTTCCTTTGAGTTATGTGTCATGTCCTCTCTTAAAGGGATAGCTCACCCCAAAAATTAAAATTCTGTAATGATTTTTATTTATTTACTTAAATCTTGTGATTTTCCAAATCAATATGGCATTTCTTTTCTTTTGCAGAAAACAAAAGAAGAAATTCTAAGAAATGTCAGAGTTGCTCCTTCCCACAGAATAGCAGTCGATAGTGACTCGCTTTCAAGATTCTAAAAGAACACAAAATTATCATAATAGTGATGTGTGCCTTTTATTCCAAGTCTCCTAAAGGCAAATGGTTTTGATGAGACACAAAGTGAAATTTACAATTTTCTGTGAAAATCTTAATATAACTAGCTCTGCATGGCTCAGTGAATAGACCACTTACTTGCGCAACGGTTCACTTGGAGAGTTCAGCATATTTTTAATGAACATATTTTCTATTAAAGTCAAATATGTCAGAGTAATATAGAATAAAATAAGTCAGGCTGTTATAAGAGATCATAAAAAATTTTTTTTTTTTTTCCTGGTTATTTTGAAGTTGTAAAAAAATGTAGATAAATAAATGATTTTTTTTTAATAATTAAATAAATAAATAAATAAATATTACTGCATAACATTTTGTATTATAAAAATATTGTTTTATCTTAAAAATATTATTAATATTTGGCAGATTTATGTTTGTCAGATCAAATGTCATGGTCTTTGTTGTCATGTGAAACATAAATAATAAAACATGAAATTGCATCACAGAGAGGGGAGCATTTGACACACGTAAACCAGATTTATCTTTTTTTTTTTTTTTTTCCATCCTGGACCCCATATTTGTGATTGACTCATCTACATCGGGTTTATTTATCTCTGTTACCAGGTCAGTGGGGGCACATCAATCAATATATATCAATCAATAATATATTTATATGTCCCACACTGACTTGATCATATTTTAGTGTCACATTTTAATTACTTTCTTTCCTACTTGCATTTCAAGATGATCTGCACATTTTCTGTGAGCAGCACTGACGGCCTTTAGCTTAAAACAGATGTGCTGTGTGTTTAAGCAGAGAATACTATTATCTAAACCACTGTGATCGAGAGCAGGGGTGGCAGGAGACACCCCCAAGGTACAATTGCTCTCCTCAGCCATTTCATTGACTCGGGCCACAGACTTTATTCTGCTCTCTTAGTCATTTTCACAGTGGTATATAGCTGAATGGCTATTCACCTCCCTTTCTATTAATTTTATCGACTTTCTCATGATCCTTGTGAAATTCAACTGCCGTGTGATATCTCTTCCCCCTGATAGTCCCATGGTCTATATGAGACGTGCAATTTTGAACATTAACATCAGTATACATTTGAGACATACCCACAGACAGTTGCATCTATATATAAGCCATGTGGTAAGAGAAGATCATTGTAAAAAAAAAATATATATATATATATTGTTTTTTTTTTTTTTTAGAGGTTTTCTGAACACATTCTCCATCTGCCATTGGTCAGACAAACTGAAAATCCTCCCCCAAACTCACATCACTGGTTGAGCGACTGTTGCTGTGTTGTTATGCACAAATAAACAGAGCAATGTTTGATAAGACAACACAGACTGGGGAACGTACTAATGGATAATTCATATTTGTCTCTGCATATTCACACAGCGCAGGAGAAAGTATTTTAACACTGAAAAATTTATACGCTTCACATTTACAACAAGGACAGAAATATTCATTAAAAGAGCCTAAGATGAATAGATGACCAATCAGCATTCACAACCGGAACTCAAGATGTAGCATTTGATAAATCCATCACCGAAAGTTAAGTCTATAAAAGCATTATCAAACATCCCCTCTTGGCAGTCATTCTTTGGTTTTAGCACAATCATCCAATCAGCATAAGCTGCACAGCGGAAATCGGCCCTGAGCAAATACTCCAGTTAGCCCTGTATCCATGCCACACAGACAGCAACATGACAGACCTGCGCCCCAAGAATAAACTCCTGTCAGTCACTCAAAATTCAGCACAACCCAATAATCTCTGTGGCATGCCTGTTAAAAGAGCACAGAGACCTGCGGATTTCATTATGACCCTCTAGAAATGCATTATAGGAGTATCCTTAATATTTGAGAAGAGTACTTCATAATATTTTAACTTCAATATCTTCAAATCCGTATAAAAACAGTGGTGGTATGGCAAAATAATGGTGTATATATGTAATATTATAGCACAAGTTCAAAAATATGGTAATGTTGATTAATTTGTTGTTTGTGTCAAATTTGGTCAAGTTGTTTGTAATAGTATAATGTCCAATTAATGAGCAAAACATTGTTTCAAGCCTGTTCTTTAAGAAATTGATACGTTAATTCAGAAAAGATGCATTATATTGTTAAAAATGAAAGGAAGAAATGTATAATATAACAAAATATTTCTATTTCAAACAAATGCTGTTCTTTTGAACTTTCTATTCATCAAAAGAATCCTGAAGAAAAAAAGTATGAAAGTTTTCATAAAAATATTAAGCAACACAACTGTGTTCAACACTGATCATAAGAGCAGCAAATCAACATATTTTAACGATTTCTGAAGGAACATGTAACACTGGAGTTAGGAAAATTCAGCTGACATCAAAATGTATTAGAAAACAGTTATTTAAATTGTAACCATTTCAAAATATTTCTGTTTTTACTGTATGTCTGATCATTTATGTTTTTTGTAAACATATGAGACTTAAAAAAAAAAAATCATCCTCAAACCTATGAATGGTAAAATCAAATCAAAACAATGTTCCATACATTAAAAAAGATTGTGAAATGCAAAATAAATACGTATACTTTCACAGGGGTACTTCATTAGAGTTTGTGTACTTTACTCAAATACACAAGTTGTGTAGATTAGTTCATACACCACTTATTGTTAAAGATAATAACAACACTTTGTTTGATATGCGGTCCATGCTTATAACTGCTCCTTTACAACATCTTATAGTCAGATTAAAATCAGATTTTAAAACACTCCGACATTAAACATTTGATTAATGTAGTTGCTGCTGTCCGTGCAAGGACAGATAGATGCTGAGCCAGTGGGGCCAGTGCCATGGGACCTCTGACTGCCGAGAGGTGCATGGTGCCCCGACACTTGGAAACAAGCCATACAGATGGAAAATTGATACAGATAGACGAACAGCACTTGAATGTATGCCAGTGACTGTTGCCACAAAATGTTAAATAAATGGAGAAATTAAAAATGGTTGTTCTGGGCCCCTCCTCAGTGCCCTCTGAACAACTTATTGCAGCTTTGATACACAAGTTGTATGACTTTGCAATACATCTCAAGTAATTTTTATATTAATTCAAGTGACTTTTTTTCTCATATTTGTGATGTCATTTCTTTTTATTTATACATTAAAATTCATCCTGGGCCTCACAGGAACATAATCCTTCTTTGTATCCATGTCTGACTGTTTCCATGTAAAAACTGCATTGATATTCATGAATGGAACAGTGAATCAACTATTAATACATCTGTGCAATAGGACTTTTGGGAGTAATTTCATCATGAGCAGAAGGTTTTGTACCTCCCTGAGGCAAAAGCGAGTGAAACTAGTAAGTTCCCCTGACACATGGCAGCGCCATTACCTTCATGACGAGCTTCCAGGCCGCAGACCCTTCTCTGTTTCCCATCATCATGACTCACACTGATCAATCTTCACATGACTCCAACCTGCTTTTGCTGTGACTCAGAAACCACCAGGGACCCAGTGTGTGTACTGCAACTAAAGTGCTCAGCTAATGCCAAACCGTGCCTTCCTTCATTACAGTTAAAAGGACACGCAGCAAAGGACTGGCCTCAGAGCCACACACAGAACTGAGCTGAAGAAAAAAAAACAAAAACAGGGCTCTGTGGGTAATTCCTAATAGCTCCCCAGTGCATTGAAATGCAGCAGAGAGCTTGACTACTCTACTGATTTACATTCAGCCCATAGCTGGCATTCATCTATGCCTCGTTCCTCAAGCACAATATCAAAATGCAGCTCTGCAAGTCATCAACAGTAACATAAAGAAATTGCTTTTTACACTCTAATATGGTCTGAACAAATGGGAAACTAAGGCAGGTGGCATCTTATTTGATGCTGATAACACCCAAGGTTAGGGTGCTTTAAAATGTGGTTTAAAAAACAAACAACCTTATCCAGTATAAGAAACAATTTCCCAGACTTTCCGTGTGGGAGTTTCTACACAGGAATGTGCATTTGGAATCTGCTGTCGCTGCCTTTTTACACCAAATTTTCATCATAATGAACAACAAAGTAACTTACGACTAAACTTGCTGAATGGACAAACAGGCACACACGTAAGTGTTTGACTGAGTAGTTAGCATCACAACAGTGCTTGATTATCTCGATGTTTAACAAAAACAGTTTACTTCATACTTAACAGTTTAACAACTCACCGATTCAATGATCCGCACTGAGCGAGTCTCCATTTAACAAATCGCTTCAGTAAGATTCAGTGAGATTATTATTATTTTTTAAAGAATTCAGGGCCAGATTTACTAACAGCTTGCACCAGTGCAAACTGTCTTTTGGTGTTAAAATATTACTGTCAGGATTTACTAAAGATGTGCAGTGAAAAATTAGCGCTGAGAAGGCGTCGTCAAATTACTGGTATTTGCGCCGTTATTTAACACCCAAAAGAGCATCTCTTAAAGCAGGCGCTAATTTGCACTGCTTTTGGTAGATTGCGCTGGTCATTATGGAAATGATCTGGCTGCGTCTGTGTTCTTTAATGTGCGCATTGTCAGTAAATCACTCACAGAATTGCGATCTAATGCTAATTTGCCTTGTTTAGTAAATCTGGCCCTTAAACTTTTATTCAGCAAGGATGTATTATGTTGATCAGACAGTACAGCCATAATGTTACAACAGGTTTATATTTTGAATAAATGCTGTTCTTTGAAACTTTCTATTCATCAAAGAATTCTGAAAACAAAAAGTATATTGATTTTCCCAAAAATATTAAGCAGCACAGCTGTTCACACTGACTACTTGCTGAATGAACAAACAAGCACACAAGTAAGCCTTTGAATGAGTAGTTAGGACCACAGCGGTGCTTGATTATCTGAATGGCTAACAAAAACAGTTTACTTTACACTTAACAATTTACATTGTCATTTAGAAATCCATGTATAAAACTAAGCTATGTGAAATGAAAATGTAAAATAGCTCTACTCCAAACATATTTACAATTTTAAATCTAATAATAGGATAATCTGCTTTGAATCAGGACTGTTTAAATTATTGAACAAACAGATGTGGTGTGACAAAGCTAGTACAATTTCAGGAAACATTCATGACTAGCAAGTTAATTTCTCTAACGATGCATCATACTATAGTAGTTAAATAGGGGGTTACGTCGTTATTTGGGAAAAGCATCCCTGAATGGCTGTGATTGTGTGGTGTGATGCAACAGCCTAATTTGGACACAGTGTAAAATGAGAAATATGAAACTGTTCCAGAAGTATAGAATTGGTTGCCTTGGATTGTTTCAAGTTTCAAGAGTACTGATATATAGTATAAGAGCATCAAGATTCTTTACTGTTTGTAACATTCTGGGGTGCGTTTCCCATATGACAATATAATTCTCTGCTTATCTACCAAATTATGAATCTTCATTCTAGAAATTAATTAGTCAGTCAAGACTTTTTCCAAAACTGTAATAACATTGGTCACAAATCTGCTGTTCGAACCATGTTGGTTCAACAATATTGACGTCACTCAGGTGGAGTAATAACTTCTACCTAAACTGTTCCAGAACGGATTCTTTTCAGGTTATTGCTGTAAATAATGAACATGTCATCTGAAGACTACTTCTATCTCAGGAATACTTCTATTGCTATTTTTGTTCTCTGTTGTTTTGGTTTATTTCAAGTTTGATTCAATTGTGCAACGATCTTCATATCATACTCTGGGGTTCCCCGGGGTACTAGAGTGTTTCGCACATTCACTTTCTTCTAAAACTGAATTAAATAGAAATTGAACAGAACAGAAAAAAATAATAAATAAATAAAGTAAGCTGTATTTCCAACCACACAACTTTGCAATGCTGTTTGTGAATACTCATTTGAACTGTGGTTTTGGGAAACACTGAATTGTTAAATCATGTTAGTACCAATGGAACTTGTAACGACCATAGATGCTTTTGGGAAACACTCACTTACTTATTTGTAATTGTGGGGCTTATGATCCTTTTGGGAAACGCACACTTGCTTAATATGTAATTGTGGTGTCCCAGAACAGAGTGTATAATTGGTCCGTTGTGCATTTTGCCTTGAGCAAGGGGTGGATTTTTGAAAGTTGTAGCATTTATGTTTTTCTTTTACTCCAGGATCACTCAGAGCAAGGTTTATCACAGATACAGTGTTCACCACAACACTCAAAGCCTTGCTGACATTCATTTCAAAAGCACTCATGTAATAACACATCAACATGTTCCAAACAGTCAAAAGTAGGACACATATGTCACCCATATTACACAGCTTCCAGCCCTGGTCAGCCTGAACAATTGAAAGCCACAGACGCTAAACATCATCTCCCTCCGTCATTCCCCAATTATCTTCTGAACAAAAGCTGTCTGTTGTGACGTTCTGAGAACGCAAAGTTGAAGCAGACATCCAGTGATTAAATTATTTAGGCATTCATTCTCGTCCCTTGTTCACCCAATATACTAATTGGAGTCGAGCGGCGCACACTGTAATCACATATCTCCAGGGCATTGCATCTGAGGTTGAGAGACCTGACACTGAATAACGCTATGTCATGTTTGCATGTTTTCCATTCTTAGGGTGTTGGCCCCATTATCAATGCAGCATCATCTTGGGTTCCAAGTGAGCAGTGTCTGGCATGCTGAAGCGATCGCACCCCACGTGACACTTTGGACGAGGTAGGATGACATGCTACTATATCTCTGGCTTTTATTACCTCTTCTAAAGGAGGTAGATTTCAGTTTGATCCATGGGGCTTGCAAGCTTTTGTCTGGAGGATATTTAAGGAATAAAAGTGTGTATAGACTGCAGCAAATTGGGAAGGAAGTGACACTCTAGATTTTTTGGAGTGGGGTTTTAATTAGATTGAAAGACAGGGGCTCTGGCCAGCAGCAGGTGGTTTTCCTTTCTGGATATTTAAAGCCCCTTTCAGACAATCAATTAATGACAGTGAGGCTGAGCAAACAACAAAACAGGACCTTGTAATTCAGTGCAGCCTCCACTTCTGTACATGGAAAATCAATTATATCAACTTGATATATTGTGAACACACTGTTAAACTTTACCCAAGTTCTCCTAGATAAATCTGAAACATTGTATTGTCATATGTTTAATGTCAAGTATGTCAAGTATAAATTAAATTAAATTAAATTAAATTAAATTAAATTAAACTAAATTAAACTAAATTAAATTAAATTTAACATGATAATTAGAGAAAGAAAAAAAAACAAGATCTGGAATATTTCTAAATGTAAAGTCACTTGAAATCAAGCCAATCAATCAATCAATCAATCAATCAATCAATCAAACAAACAAACAAATAAATAAACATAGGTTTGTTGTTACATTAACCACTGATTCAAAAAAAAGAAGAAAACAAACAAACACACAAACAAACAAACATGAATAATACAGTATTTCCTAATGTATAAATCCACTGCTTTAGTTATGAAAGTACATAAAAAAGACATATTAATGTAACATTTTAAAAGTGAAGCATTTATTTTAAATACATTTTAACAAAATTATTTTTATTTTACTATTTATGATTAACAAAACTAGAGAAAGGAAAATTAAGTTATTTTGCGATCATCAATAATTGAGTATTTCATATTTCATCAAACATATTAATACTGCACTAGAAATAACCCATTGGCCTCAAGTGGAAAAACAAATGCTGTAAAGCCATCTATATTCTATACAGACTTTTTTAAATATCTTTTTTTTTTTTTCCCCCAGTAATCTTCAGTGGTTTCCAGTCTTTGTAGCAATGGTTACTGTATGTCACAATGTTAAAAGTGTCTTCAGTGGAGCTCTTGATCTCAGCTGGCTATAATATGCACTACTGATGAAGAGCATCTGCTGGCTGATTCCAGTCATCCAAACCTATTTCAAACTCCAGTCAAGATTCTCTCACTGTTTGCTCTCCAAAACCTCCTTACTGCTGTTGGACGTGCAAAACTGAAGATGCTTCATTTGCTATTACAGGCTCCTTTAGCCTCAAAACACCATGATAGGAAAGTAATTACACCAAGCCTCAGAGTGTGTATGTGTGCAGAATAGGAAATGTATCAGGTAGAATTTTATTTATAAAAACTTAAACATTTGCAAATGAATGGAATTGTTCAGCTAAAATTGGAATTGCTATGTATGACCTGTTTGATTTTTTGCAGGCAGGGCAGGCAGGGCAGGGCAGGGCAGGGCAGGGCAGGGCAAGGCAGGGCAGGGCAGGGCAAGGCAGGGCAGGGCAGGGCAAGGCAGGGCAGGGCAGGGCAGGGCAGGGCAAGGCAAGGCAGGGCAAGGCAGGGCAGGGCAAGGCAGGGCAGGGCAGGGCAGGGCAGGGCAGGGCAGGCAGGCAGGCAGGCAGGCAGGCCTAATGGATAGAGAGTCGGACTTGTAACCCGAAGGTCGTGGGTTCGAGTCTCAGGTCCGGCAGGGATTGTAGGTGGGGGGAGTGAATGTCCAGCGCTCTCTCTACCCTCAATACCATGACTGAGGTGAGACCCTTGAGCAAGGCACGAACCCCCAACTGCTCCCCGGGTGCCACAGCATTGGCTGCCCACTGCTCCGTGTGTGTGTGTGTTCATTTCTCACTGCTGTGTGTGCACTTTTAAAATGCAGAGCACAAATTCTGAGTATGTGTCACTATACTTGGCCACACGTCACGTCACGTCCTTTCTTTTTCCTTTTTCTTGTTACATACTGTACATACATACATTTAATTATTAATTAATAAATTCATTCATTCATCCATTCATTACCTCATATATTTTATTTATTTATTTATTTATTTTTATTATTTATTTATTTATTTATTTTGAATCAGCTTTTGACATTTTCTTGTACTCCACATTCAAAGAAGATAAATAATGATTTCAGGATCTGTTACGTCACCACAATTGAACAGAATTTTCCCAGTTTTAATGCGGATGTTCCATTATCAAATGTCTACAACACTACAGCAGAGACAAAGGGAAGTTGTTATGAATAAACACTTGAAATGAATTCCATTAATGCTAACTGGAGCGTCTCATCTAATATACATTCGCTTTGATCAAAGAGCCACGGAGGAGAAAGCCTCCAAGTTTTTCTTTCATTATTAGAGGCTTATGGAAATTTGCAAGGATATTGAAGGGGAAAAACGATAATGGCTTTGCAGCTTATCCTTCATGACCGCAGACCACTAGGACTATTCCAATTTGTTCATTTACAAACAAAGTTTTCTGTGCTGGTTGTCGCATGATTCAGCTGCAATGGGAAATTAAGTAATCAGCACACACACTGATGTACTTACACAAATGTAATATGATGCACTTTAATAAGAAAAAACATACACAATCCGAGCAAAACAAAGATGGTCTGGGAAATGTTTACTCAAAGACATCAGATATCACAGTGTTATTAAGAGCTTAGTGAAATATGCGGACAATACACTCTGTGTTTGAAGATCATTATTTCAGTCACCGTGTGCGTTCAAATTTGAAATTATACATCATTAGCTAGTTCACAGAGGGTTCAAGTCAGGAATCAAGAGTCTGGAGTGAAATAAATGAAAAGTGTCTTCCTGTTGATGTTGTGTATTGAAGTGATATAGACTGTCTGATAAGTTAAATGAAGGTACAAATAACTTCTCAGCAAAAGGTAATGATCTTAGTATGAAAGTTAATGGTGGAAAAAGTCTGTCCAAACAGCCTTAAAGGCAATACATTTTTATTATCTCAGTTCTGAGGAGAAAAAAATAAAAAACTTAATAAATAACACAAAATAATATAATATAAAGCTACTCATGTCTTCTTGGATCATAACTGTGGTGTTAAATTATGAATTTATAAAAAAATGCAATAAAAAGGTTGGTTTTGTCAACCTAGGCTCATTGGAAATACGTGCCTCTACATTTCTGCAAAACTGAAAAACCGTAGGATTCGCTGCAGTTTCCACTTGAAATGAACACTAGAGGCAGTAAAACTCCGACAACTTTTATTCCTTTTCACACAAAGTATGACTGATATTTTTGAACGTTTTCATCGCATATACAGCTTCATATGCATGAGTTTTCTAATTCGGTAGGGTTATTCGGTAGCTCACGTGATACGGCGTTGCACTTTTAGGTGATGAAGAGCTCCGGTACGAATCCCTATGAAATTACGGTTCAACACAACAGCTCAAATTTGCATAAGGAAGTTCAAATAGCACGGCTGCATCAGCGAATGCGTTTTTATATTACTTTTGCATCTGTTAACACTATCGGGTAGGTTTAGGTTTAGGTTTGGTGCAGGGGATATTTCCGACATGATAGAGCATTAATCTTTAGCGACACTCACCAGATATTTGAATTCTAAACGGCTGGAATACGTAGGCCTACCTCAAGCAGCATAATAAAAACGCTGCAATACGTTCCTGTACAACGTAATAAAACATGCCACGGTCACGTATTAAACGTGTGTTTTAGCACCACTCTCTGGACATTTCACTTAGAAAATGACGCAAAGCATGCAGTAAGATACATAATTATGGTGTTGCAGAAATGTATGTAGAAGGTTGTATTTTGTTTATTATATATTTTTTGTGTTTTGTTCATTATATATCTGAATACGATAAATTGGTGTTTACAACAACAACAACAACAGCCAACAACAAAAACAATACTACATTTATGTATGTATGTAAGTATGTATGTATTAATTTATTTATTTACTCATTCGTTCATTCATTCATACATACATACATATCAGGATTGCAACCTGATCTCACGACAAAAACGTACCTGTGGGAACTTTTTCGCAAGATGCAAAATACTGTACTTACCGCCATGTACGTTTGTGAAATTTTCATTGTGAAATGTCCACTTGGCGGCGCTAAAAGAGTGTTCGGTTGTTTTCCCCGGAATAGATGAACGTACCTGTGGTACGTTTTATTTGACGTTGGTTTTGTAGGTGTCACCGCAGTTCTGACTTGAAATATCCATTGAGTGGCGCTATAAGTCTAAAGCTGTGTGACGTTTTAAAATAACGTACCATCTGCACTACACCTAAACCTACCCGATAGTATGAACAAAAGGGAATGTGACGTAAAAACACAATCAGCATGCCGTTTTAGCTTGTTTTTTGATCTCTCATCTTTCAGCTCTTTCATCATGTTTTTCGTACCCAGGGATTCCATATCCTATGTCCAATTCCATGCCGGATGAGCTACCGAACAAGCTTGTTATGCCCAGAAAGCAAAACATATGGAGCTGTAATCATAACTGTGTATGAAAATGATTACAAGTGCTGTTAATTTCTGTTGGAAACTGCAGTGATATGTACTTTCTTTCTTTCTTTCTTTCTTTCTTTCTTTCTTTCTTTCTTTCAGTAAGTAAGAAGAAAGAAAGAAAGAAAGAAAGAAAGAAAGAAAGAAAGGGGGGGATCAATCTTTCAACACTTTGTTCTCAAAAGAAGAACCCCAGTTTACGAGGACAGTGTGCAGTGAGTGGAACAGCAGTCCAAAGGTTAACGCGCGCATGAGTGCTGGTCCTTTCATCTGTTACACTTACAGATCATTGCCTCACACTGCCAAACTTAGCAGGGCCCTCTAGCCACTTCAGAGGGGAAAACAAGTGACATGTTACAGCAGCCATATTTATTTATTTTTTATTTTAAATTTTTTTTCAGTCCAATTATAATTTTAGTCAAGGTTTTTTGAATATGCTTTGATATGTGAAACATGGAAGAAGTAGTGGACGAAGTACACAAATTAGGTACCTGAGTAAAAGTGCATACTGTATACTCTAATACAGTTAAAAAAATAATTATATATATATATATATATATATATATATATATATAATAAAAAATATATTTATTTAAATATTTTGTCCTTGTGTCCTTTTTGTCTTTTTTAATGTACTTAGGTATTAAAAGCAAAAAAAATAAAAATAAAAAATAAAAAAAATAAAAAAAATAATAAACACTTATCAGTGAACCACGTTCATTTTTTCTGCATTTTTCAATACTTCATCCTACAATGGATGAAGACACTCAATATGTGACCCTGGACCACAAAACCAGTCATAAGGTTCAATTTTTTGAAACTGAGATTTATATATAATCTGAAAGCTGAATAAATAAGTTTTCCATTGATGTATGGTTTGTTAGGATAGGACAATATTTGGACGAGATACAACTATTTGAAAATCTGGAATCTGAGGGTGTAAAAAAATCAAAATATTGAGAAAGTCGCCTTTAAAGTTGTCCAAATTAAGTTCTTAGCAATGCATATTACTAATCAAAAATTAAGTTTTGATATA
>JAFVLL020013048.1:0-16617 GCA_021397915.2 Tor tambroides | reverse complement strand
GTGGCTCCAGCATCGCTCAACAGGTGTCCTACCACAGCCTGAGCCCGAGGAAGAATCAAAACCCTTTGTCCTAGACCTCAAAAACTTTCCGGACCTGGCAAATGCTGACATTGACTCCCAAAACCCAAACATTCAGGTGAGCACATGCAAGAGCACACATCTCAAGTTAGTAGTCATCTCTGTGAAACGCTTTGTGATGTGACTTTCGATGATTGAGTGGGGCAAATCATAATATGCCTGCCTGGATATGATAAGCCATTACTGTGTTTCTCTACCCTGAGGCTAATGTCTAATCCTGTCTAATCCAAAGTGGATTCATCAGCATCCATAGTGAGTCATCGCTCCTGATAGGATGTAATTAAGTGTAATAAGTAATCTTATCTTGAGATGAGGAGGACATAATTCTGCTTGATTTGATATTGAGCCTTAGCTCAAATCAAAAAAACTCGATCAGTGACTCACCACTAAAACTTACTGTCACTGACTTTTCTCCAGACTTACTACAGGATGATTTGTCTTCATTTCTTTTAATAGTTGTGTGTTTTAAGCTCTTAAAATAACACCCAGTGTTCTATCCTATTTAAATCCTATGATTTAATCCCTGTGTACTTTGCATCCTTGGTTGTAGGTGACCATCGAGGTGTTGGATGACCCCCCCATGGAAGTGGATATGGACCTGGTTAAAGAATGGAGCAACGACTGGCCCACATCTTCTCCCTCCTCTACTGTAGAATGGCTGGGTGGGAAGAAGCTTTTTTGGCCTTTATTTTGGGGCTACACAGATGTAGATTCGGGTGAGGATGGTACAGGCCAAGCAGTGGAGGAAGAGGATGATTACGCACTGGAGTATGACAGTGGGGAGCCCCTTCCTAGTGGGCAGGAAAAGACAAGAGGGAATTGGGAAAGCCCATGGACTCAAAGCCATTATGGTGAGTGCTTTCTTTTTTATTAGCTGTTTCTACACACAAGTCTTGAGAATTTAGAAATAAGAGTATTTGAACATTCAAGCTGTGCAATTAATGAAGAAAGTTGTCAGAATTGGTAGCATCAGAACTTAAGATGGTGTCCGCTTGAAAGAATGGGACCTGCATTTGGCAGCAGTCGGATGAAGGCGATTTGGAGAGTGATTTAAGGAAAAGAGAGATGTAGAGACGGGAGGAAGGGTAGAGCGAGCTGGTAAAGGCTGTTTCACAGCATTGATTCAGACTGAACTCTCAGCCAGCGGCGGGGTATTTGTGAGTGCCGGACCTTTGATGTAGACACTGGTTCCACTCGGCGGAGAAGACCGCTGTTTGAAGGCGAGCCCGATCCGCTCACTAATGGCAGCGTGAATACGTTCTCTTGGACAAATAACCCCATGCTTGTGTTCAATTAGAGTGCAGATCGGGAACACAGAGTGAGAGGGGTCATCCGTTTACTTTTTATGTCCCGCGGGTTGGGCCCCAGACCCTGCATCCCCCCCACCACCCCCTCCAGCCTAGAGCGGCTAGAACTTTTAAGCCTGTTCAAGAATCCTAGGCTTTTCAAGGCCATGCATAACATTACGCCTCTGTTGCTTTTTTGTTTTTTCTGTCCAGGCCATGTCTGTTTTATGGTGGGAATTGTGCATTTTGCGTTTTAGCTGTGCAGGCTTTCATTGCCAAGGATGAAATGGGATGAGGGTTTAACTGGAGTGGTCAAGGAAAGACACAGTGACTGAGAGCTAAATTTAGATATTAAGGTTGCCTTCAATCTAGACCAGAGGTTTATGCCTATTCTACTATTACAGGATAATTTAATTTTTGAAATTATTTTTGATTTATATTTTTGCTTTATTGAAATGATGCTTTATTGATTTCCATCCCATTTTTGAACAGAGTACGCTTTAAAGGGATAGTTCACAGAAAAATGACAATTCTGTCAAATTTCCCTCATATTATTCCAAACCCATAAGACCTTTGTTCATCTTCGGAACACAAATGAAGATATTTTTGATGAAATCCGAGAGCTCTCTGACCCTGCATAGGCAGCAATGCAACTGACATGTTCCCAGGCCCAGAAATGTAGTAAGGACATCGATAAAATAGTCCATGTGACATGGAGTCAGTGGTTCAACCATAGTTTTACGAAGCTACGAGAATACTTTTTTGTGTGCAAAGAAAACAAAAATAATGACTTTATTCGACAATTCTTCTCCTCCAAATCACGTATTCTGGCTTTATGGAGAGTACTACGACGCATACGCATTGCTTTTCTCTGTACGTAAACAAGGCTCAGCGCATGCCTGTTCTACATCAGCAACATCACACGCATGCATTGTTTACATGCAGAGGTACTCTCAATAATAGCAGAAGACGTGATTTGGAGGAGAAGAATTGTTGAATAAAGTCATTATTTTTGTTTTCTTTGCACACAAAAAGTATTCTCGCAGCTTCGTAAAATTGATGTCACTGATGTCGCATGGACTGTTTTACTGATGTCCTTACTACGTTTCTGGGTCTGGGAACATTTCAGTTGCGTTGCTGTCTATGCAGGGTCAGAAAGCTCTCGAATTTCATCAAAAATATCTTCATTTGTGTTCTGAAGATGAACGAAGGTCTTACAGGTTTGGAACGACATGAGGGTGAGTAATTAGTGACAGAATTTTCATTTTTGGGTGAACTATCCCTTTAAGAGTCTTTGAGCCGAAGGAATCGCCAAAGAGATTTAACAGGCCTTCCAAAATGTCCTTGACACTGACATCTTTTGGCATGGGTAACTGTTAATACTAACCAACCAAATCTTGACCCTCTGGATTGAGTGCCCATTCCTGCTTCTGCTATAAGACAAGCCCTGTGGCTGTTGTGGGTTTCACAGTTTGGCAGTTCAACAAAGCCAGCAAGAGTAGCTGCTGAGCCAACGCCTCCTTTTCATCATTCACTAGTCTGTCTGTAATCAGGACACCATCACTGTGTGTGCAATGTCATTGGCACCCCACCCAAATTCAAATTAAATATTTAAACATGCTAGTCTGTAATCTTTACTCATACTCTATATTACAGAAGAAAAAAGAAGATATCTGATGTCTTTAATTCGACAGTTTGTTTTTGGTAAAGGGTGTTGAAATCTCCGAATGATGAAATCTAATCAGCCTTTTTAAGTCTTTTTTTTTTGTTTGTTTGTTTTGGAGGCAATAAGGCCTGGCAAAAGCTTACTCTGTCAGCTTACACTTGTTTTTTGTGCAAAAGTTACCGCCAAGGTGTTAGAGTGTTTTTGTTTGTGGTTTCCAGGGTGCTACCATGCTATTGCAAAGGTTTTCCTGGGGTGGCGTCTTTGAGTGATGAGTAGTTGTTGTTATGTTTCTATGCATTTGCTGGGTTTATTGCTAAAACATTGCTTGGAGTGCTTGCTACATGACTTCTAACTGCTAACTGGTCTTGCATTAAGTCACAAGTGTAAACAGGGTCCGAAATATTTTGTGATTAGATCATTAAAACCCCAGGTATGGGGGTAGTCAGAAACAACATAAGGGGTTCTATCTTAACAGCACAAGTGGTTGCAGGTATGCATTTGAAACACATGCTAATACAAGCGTAATGCGTCTCAGAGGACCACTTGTCATCTGATCACTGAAAGTACTTGAGGTTAAGGATTTTAAGTTTTTTTACGGACAAAACCAAAAGTAAATGTTTTAACTGATTATTCTTGTGCTCTTAGGAGAGAAAGAGGAAGAATGGAGCGCATGGAGTCCCTGCAGGGTCACTTGTGGAAATGGCAACCAGACCCGCTCTCGTTCATGTGGAGATTTCTGCATCTCCACCGAATCCCGAAGCTGTGACCTTGTGCCATGCCCAGGTTACTTCAGTTCTCAAAAATGTATCTGTTTTTAATAAAATTCTAAACCATTTTATGTAATATTATGTCACACTGAAGGGTTTTTTTCTTCTCCAGATGATTGGAACAGTGTGGCTCACGTCTTCCCATTTGAGATGGAAAATGGTACAGAACCTTTTGGCACTGGTGAGTGCTTTAAAACCGTCAGTATTCAATTCAATTAATCATGAATTGTAAAAATAATTATAATTATATATATAAAAAAAAAATCTGTTTCACCTGTTCAGCTGTTTCAAAGCTGTTTCAAAAAAAAAGCATTCATACACTGATTGTCAAATGTTAGCGGAATATGTTCACCTTTGGAGTGGCTGAACTGACTCTATACATCCACAAAAAGTCACCTTGACACCAGCAGGTTAAAATTAACATTGTATTCTGTTTGTAGGTGATATTTTGGTAACGCTTTACAATACAGTGACACTAATATGCATTAAATAATGCACAGATAATCATGAGTTAATGTATAACTCATGAAGAACTAAACCATTTATTAATAATTACTGCATCAGCATCAAATGAACATTCTATATGATTCATAGAGGAAGTAATCAATAAATTGTTATTAGTTAAATGTGTCATAAAGTATCAATTACCTAATAACATATTATATTAACTAATAGTGTAAATTCATATGTTAATTACCGCTTTAATGATTAATTAAAGCGGTAATTAACAATTAGTTAATAGTTCTATGCCTCAACAAGTGAAGTCATAACATAAAGATACCTTTCCAAATCATTAGCTAATGATAAATTAAAGCAGACAACTGGAAGTTGAAAGGCATGGCTTCGACCCAGTGTGGTAATTAATTAACATATGAACTTCATTAGTTAATATAATATGTTATTAGGGAATTAATACATTATGACACATTTAACTAATAAAAATTTATTGATTACTTAATCTATGAATCATTATAGAATGTTCATTAGTTGCTGATGCAGTAATCATTAATAAATGGTTTAGTTCATCATGAGTTATACATTAACTCATGATTATCTGTGCATTAGTTAAGCATTATTTAATGCATATTTGTGCACCCGTATTCTAAAGTGTTACCGATATTTTATGCTTGTTGTTGAGTCCTAATGATAATGAAATTCTGGCATACCAAGATGACAAGTAATTTTTGTTAAATGTCCCATTTGAATTAGATTTATAATTGTAATGAGAAGCCATTGCCAGTGAGAAGCTCTTGCTCCATCATAAAAAAGACAGAACTGAATTGAGCAGTTGCGATGTAAAATCAGATAAATGTGTTAACTTGTATTAGTTGTGTTAGTTGATGCTTTTTGCAAAGTATAGTCTATATGAACTTTACACACAACGATGCATGAATATGTGAAAAAAGTTATTTTATAAAAATATTTTATCTAAATATTAAACATATTATTGCTCTTTTGTTAATTTTGATTGCTTCCATTGTCGCTTTGGATAAAAGTGTCTGCTAAATAATTAAATGTAAATGTAAATAATGCATGAAACTATCACACTACTTTTTAAACCACTACTTGGCAAATGGTGCTCTACTATAAGTTGATATGGCTAATGTGTAATCTCTTTGGGTTTGGTTGTTCTGCAGATGCTGACAGCTGTGAGAAGTGGTTGAATTGTAAGAGTGAGTTTCTCCAGCGTTACCTGCAGCAGGTATTGACCGAATTACCTAGCTGTCCGTGCACGTATCCTTCAGAAGCCTCCACCAATACAGTCAGTCTGCTAGATAGAGGACGTGACCGGACCTTCCAATGGAGGGATGCTAGCGGCCCAAAAGAACGGCTGGACGTCTACAAGCCCTCGGCACACTCTTGCTTGCGTTCTGGCCTCTCAAGAGATGGCACCACTCTGGCCGCCCAGCATTGCTGCTATGATGACAACAAGCATCTAATTACAAGGGGCAAAGGTGCAGGTACTCCAAATCTAATAAGCACAGAGTTCTCTCCAGAGCTGCATTTTAAGGTGGATGTAATGCCTTGGATACTGTGCAAAGGAGACTGGAGCCGGTTTCATGCCGTCCGCCCACCCAATAACGGCCTGCATTGCACAGAGAATCCCCAACAGGATATTTTCATGAATGAATTGGAGGAGGCCAGAGAATATTAAGTCACCAAATTACTGTCCCTCCTATGACACACCATCCTGCTGTGGTGCTTAACCCAATACAAAAATACCAGCCAGCCGAATAAGTGTGCAGTATAGAGCCAGTCTTATGTTGTGGGATGCATTGCCGTAACTGTGTTCGCAAAGCATGGCCTCTAGCTTTTGCTGTTTTTGGAATATTGTGGAAAATGTTTAAAAATGGATTATAATCTATATGTTGATAATCTCTCTTCTGATATGTGAATCTTGTAACTCTTGTATTTGTGTAAATGACCAATACAGCATTTTGTTGGTGTTGTTGTTGCTGCTGCTGCAGACACATACAGTGGGATACAAAGGTCTGACACCACAAACTATAAACTATCAGCACAATTAAAGTTGTATTGAAAAAATTATGTGAATTTCAGACATGAATGTCTCCCTTTTGCTCGACAGACAGCAGAACTGGATCTAACTGGATCTAGTTCCACATTTGTTCATGTTATCCAGCATGATTTGAGAATATTCCAAAGAGCATCTTATATGTTTCAGTCTGACCCCTTGTTGCTCACATGGTCAATGTAATTTGCTTATTTGATCTTTTTTTCTCTTATTCATTTTAATTAATCTTCAAAATCTTATTTATTATTTGTGTTAACAATAACATTTAATCCTAATAGATTTTGAATCCTATATATTCAGTGTGGTCTCAGACCTTTGGACCCTACTGTATTTACTTTGATATCAGTGCCGTTCAATGTAAAATCTGCATCCTAAAGCAAAATGAGTTTAAAAAAACCTCTGCTCTAGACTTACGGGGATGTTTGAGAGTCAATGGGCACACTTTCACTGCCAACTCAGGGGAAACCATTCCACAACAATGCTCATTTAGTTCTTTAATAGTGTCAAAATATCAGAAAGGGAGCATGCCGACAGACATAAATAGAATATTATAATGTGTATATTGTTAAACATGTATGTGTATGTACAATTTTACTGTTTAGTTGTTCTGCGAATGTGCATCTGCTGTGTTGTTACTGCTGTTGCTTTTCATTGTTGCTGGGAACTGTTGCAGGGGAACTACTTAATATTGCTCCAGACCTCTAATTTGAAATATTGCTCTTAAGAGTATGCAGTCTGTGTATGCACATGCTACGGCTGGCACTTTATTTAACATTTATTGAAATGTATATTTGCATGATGAAGCATTGTTATCCATGTTTCTGGTGTTTTTGTTGTGAAGGGATTGCTTCCTGTGGTCATTGTTACATAAATGGCAAGAACAGTATTTCTGTGTTAGCACGTGTTGTACAGTATTTATTGTATTTTTATCGCACATTTGCTGACGCTTTGAACTGATCATCCATTCAGATGGTGCACTACCCAGAGTCCTCCAGGACACACTGACCTAAAAAGGGAAATCATGTTCTCAAACACCTCTTTAACAACAAAACAAGTCAATGTTCGCTGTTTATTATCAAGTGTACTTTATAATGATTTTGCAAGTTGCAAGTTCTATTAAAACAAATACAAAGATGAGTTAAAAAAAATCTCTTGCTTGTTTCTTTCAATGAAATACATCAGGTTGATTAGTTATGAATCTTAACATCTGGAGTAACTGATGCTTGGCACTGCAATGCAAATACCTGTCATCCTTTTATATGAACAAACATCAATATCCATCAGTGAGAGACTCATCAGGGCTCATGTCTTTGATTACTCTGTTTTTCCATTTGTTCGGCTTTAACTAGAAACATCCAACAACTGGAAACTCATCTCCCCTGGCTATCTGCTTTTTTGTATTTGTGGAAATCTGTTTTTAGTTAGAAGATGTTGTTTCCCGAGTGATGAGCGGGATTGTGTGCTGTTCAGACTTGAATTGAGAATGCCTTTAAATTTTTTTTTTAAAATGCAATTTGAATTGGATTTAAATTATGGTGGCAAACACAATATAGAACTAGAAAAGGACTGACCATTAGATGTATTAGATGGAGTTTTTTGTTTCTTGCCACTCTCGCCTCTGGCTTGCTTACTGGGGGGTTAAAACATTTTATGTTGACTCTTAGCAGCTTCCTGTTTAAACTACATAATTTTCAACCATAGTAAGGAACGGCATCACAATATACTAATTCTGCCTGAAATCAGAGACATTACTAGATGAAATTAAAGACACGCCCTATATATTCTCAACATAATTGCTTGAAAGACAGTTTCTGTTCCCCATTGACTTTACTTTTTCCTTAATGGGGCCAACAATTGTTTAGTTATCCACATTCTTCAACATATCAGTATATAAAAATATCAGTTAGTTTTGAATGCTCAGGTATGTGTCTGAGCATCAGACTTTTTCAGAGTTTTCATCAGTGACAATCTACCATATTTTCATTAATACACTTTTATATTTTGGTGGCATTGGCCAAGTCACTGACACTATAACTAGGTTTAGAAGCATAAATGAAATGTTTTGGGAGTGTTGCTACACTTTGCAGACATGCAACAGAGGTCTGATGTTCCAGCAAACAGTTGTGAAGAGCATGTTAAGAAAGTTTCAAAAATGTGCCAAAGCGATTGAGAAAAACTATATGTGCTAGACAACACTACATTATAGCAAGATCTAAGTATGACTTTCTGTAAATCTGTTTTGAAACTGTGTGCACTGTGAAAAGCACTATACAAATAAATTTGACTTGACTTGAAGTATCTATACCACTTCAGCTGGTTTACATCCAAGTATTCTGCTCAGCATACAGATGGTTGGACGGACGGACAGACAGACATAGAAATAGATAGATAGATAGATAGATAGATAGATAGATAGATAGATAGATAGATAGATAGATAGATAGAACAGGCTAGGCTGTTTGTGCACATTGTCATGTCTGTCAGTATGTTCTTAGGCAGGGATTAAATAACAGCGATTAGGAGGTCAAAGAGCAAGGTAACAAAAATCCATAGGATTAGACTGCAATGAAATCTCAAGGATTCAGATTGTCCTTCTATATATATATACAGAGCTTAGAAATACATTGACATTAGCCAATGAAAATGGGTCACCAAATGATACTACAGCAGTTTGTGGAATGTCAAGAGTGAAAATTACATTTTTTACCAGAAATCTGCGACAACAGCTTTAGGAGTTGGCCATACATGGACCCTAAAATAGTGAAATGCTGTCTAAAATAAAAGGGTCATAACCGTTTCTAAGTCAAGAAATAAAATAATATACACCAAGGTCAATTTCTGAAAGACTACTCTCAGAATGCACCAGTATTTCAGATCCACATCAAACGTCCTGGGTCTTCAGGCACCCTGCCAGTACTTGGTGACTACAGTGCTGTTTGCTCTCGCAGAGCTATACAGGAATCTAAAATTTCCTCTGTTTGTGTGGCTGTGGAGTGGCTTCAGTACTCCCGTGCTGTCTGCCACCCACTGAGACCACAGATGTAAGTGATACAGGCCACACATGCGATAAACCCTCTGAGTGGAGGCCTGATTATAGCATTCATCAGCTTTTTTTCTTTTCATTTAGCTGGTTGTTTGAAGACTGAGAACTGTGGTGATCTTTTCTAGCACTGATAGAGGCTGTGTTCTGCTTCAAACTCATTGGAGGGAATCTTGTGATGTCGGATAAATCTAACCAAAAATTTAAAACCAGTCCATTACGTCTTTCAGTTCATACCAGTACATCAATAACCATTAGCATTTGATTTTGATCTTTGCTGCTGATGACATGTGAAATGCTAATTAAATGCAGAACAAAATGACTATAACCTTTAGGCTGTAAATCAAAAGTTGGTGCTGAATGATCAATGCACTCATGTAACAAAACAAGATGGCATCAGATTCAAATAAGTGCTTCTGTGGGAACAAATCAAACAAAAGTGCACGTTTAGAAACCTAATAAAAAACTGTAATTGAAATTGAGTTTATTTTGAATGAATAGCATTTTATTCTGATGTGGCAATTTCATTATTTTTAACAAGTACTCTGTAAAAAAAAATAGTTGTTTCAACTTAAAATAATTTGTTACCCCACTGACTTAAACTTTTAGTTTATTCAACTAAAATATTCCAGTTGTCCCTTAAATTAACATTGAGTAACTTAAAATTTCAAGATGACTAAACTAAACATTTTAAGTCAGCGGGGTAACAAATTATTTTAAGTTGAAACCACTTTTTTGAATTTTTTTTTTTTTTTTTTTTATAGTGTAGTACTGGCATATTGACAAGATGACAAATTGGATATGCTGGATGGCCTTACACATCTGTTGCTTTTAATTCATTATATCAGGTATTTTATATTTTGTTATATTGCATTCACATATGTTTACATTGGTTCATTACTTTTTATTGTACTTCAAAACAAATTTGTATTTTTTTTTTTTTTTGAAAAAACTTTGTCATCTTATATCTATTTTTAATCTCCTATTTATCTTTGTATTGTGGTTTTGTTTATTTGACAACACAGACATTTACATTACATATAGGCTATAAAGTCAGTAAGGTTATCAGGTGCTAGTTACAAATAGGCCTAGTTAAGTGAAATGGAAAATGCATACTTAAATATAGTCTCAGGAGGGTATGGTTGTATTTTCTTTCTTTTTTTCGTTTTTTTCGTTTTTTACTGTGTTTACAAACAGACCTGTAAGTATATCTATTTTAATAGAAATAACTGTCTTATTGTATCATATTGTACATAACACACTGCTTTGTGTATTGTAAGAACTCCCTTCTAAATAAACTATTCAGCTTTATATCCTACTAGAAAATGCATATGGCATTTTTAAAATTCTTATCTGACAAGTTGGCTTAGTACACTGATTTTCCTTTGGAATGTAGGAATACAAGAAGATTAACACTGCCCTCTATCGTCCAAAAAAACACCAAAAAATTCAGGAAACCCGGAAATAAAGCCGTTAAAGCGCCCGATATTTTGATAGCAGTAAGGCAGACGTACTTTACACACTGAGCTACTGTACAACAACATCATCATCATCATGATCTCAGAATGGGTCTTATATATGATGTTTTACCTGCTTGCTGCTGTTTTCTCTGCATTTCTTGCATATTGTCTGTATGTTCATCATGTTCACCAGAAATATGATCATATACCTGGACCTCCAAGAGACAGGTAAGAAACTTTTTGATACAGTGTGTTTGATACAGCTACATAAAAGATATTGCAAAAAGACCATATTTGTTATTATGATCAAAGTTCAGATGAAATAACATAAAATCTAATATCCTGACAGTTTTCTGCTGGGGCATATACCTACTTTTTCCAGAGCGGCGAAATCGGAAAAGCTTATACAGGACTTATTTCTTGAGTGGTAAGAACAAAACATGTTTGTATAAACTCATCAGAATATTTGTAATTTATAAAAAAAAAAAAATTTAAATTTTTTTTATTTATCTATTTATATTGTTTTGTTTTCCTTGACTAATGTCTTGTTGAATTGACATTGCACCTACAAAACACTGTTAATGTTACGTAACAGTGTGTTATCATATCACATGTAGTTATATTGCATAAGTCTCTCTCTCTCTCTCTCTCTCTCTCTCTCACACACACACACACTCACACACACACACACACACACACATTTAGTAGAGCGTTCTCAGTAAAAGGACCGTGTTCTTGTTTTAAGGGCAGAAAAATATGGCCCTGTCTACAAGCTGAACAGTTTTCATTATGTTGTGATCAAAGTCCATTGCCCCGAGGCTACAAAGGTAAATTTTTCAATTCCTTTATGTTCACAATCAAGCCACAGAATCGAATAAATAATAAAATTCTCTGCCCTGTTATTGTAGACAATGCTGATGTCACCTAAGTATCTTAAAGATCCCTTTGTCTACAAACGCCTCTTTAACCTGTTTGGAAAACGGTAAGCTTTAATTTGTTCTGGATATGCCGTAGCATTGCTAGGTGTAGTCTAGTCTCAATATCTCCACACTGACAATAGTGGGCTATACTAAGACACATTTCCACCCTCATCATCATCTAGAAGTTTGTATGATAGAGACCCCATGTTTAATAGGGGTTTAAATCCATCATATGCCTTTATACGTGGGGAGGTGTGTCTTCTTGACAATAAGAAAATTCATCCAACCCTTTCATGGGGTCTTCAGATATAATCTCTGTTGTGATCAAAATTAATAAGAAAAAAAGAGATAAAAACTGTACATTTTACAAAGCAATATGCCTAGTTTTAGGATTTACAAATTTTTATTTTTTTTGCCTCATGTTTGTCTTGGCTGTCAATCAATTAAAATGTGAATTTCACGTTTGGTAAAGTCTCACCTGCAAATTTGTATCACAGCATATAGGTGTGATCAAAACAAGAACAATAAGTTACAGTGTAACAAAATTAATAAATTAGCTAAATTACAAGACTTGAATTCTGCAGGTTTGCAGCATTGCTGGATGGCGGGGTAAATTGTATATTTTTAGACGTTTTTAATTTTTATTATTATTTGTTATGTTGAAGTTGATGTTTTAAAAAAGATGCTGCACAGAATTATGTCAAATCTGAATCAATCTTCTCAGGTTCCTTGGAACTGGGTTAGTGACGGCTATGGACCATGACGTCTGGTACAGGCAGCGTCGCATCATGGATCCGGCATTTAGCAGCATGTGAGTCAAGATTCAAGAACATCTCTGTTATACTGAAATGAGATAGAGATGCACATAAGCTGATGCTGTCTTATACATCAGATACTTACGAAGCTTGATGGGCACTTTTAATGAGATGTCTGAGCGCCTAATGGACCATCTGGAGGAAATAGCCAACATGAAAACACCTGTCATCATGCACGACCTGGTCAACTGTGTTACACTCGACGTCATTTGCAAGGTTTCACTCTTCTTCCTGCTTATTCAAAGTTAGGTCTAAAACATGGAAGGTGAAATTATCTGTTGATCAATACTTAGTAGTCATGTTTTCATCCACAGGTGGCTTTTGGGGTTGATTTAAATTTGTTCAAGCAAACTAACAGCCCCTTCCACAAGGCAATAGATCAGTGTTTAAAGGGCATGGTGTTCTATCTCAGAGACCCATTTTTTACAGTAAGAGAATTTATCCATAGGTGCTTATGTCACCCTAAATTAGTAAGGTTAATGCTATATAATCAGTTTCGTTGTGTGTGTTTTTTCATTTGTGGATCCTCAGCTTTTTCCAAAGAATTGGAAGACTGTACAACAAACTAAAGATGCAACTGAATTCCTGCGTAAAACGGGAGAGAAATGGATACAAAAAAGGAAGACAGCAATAGAAAATGGAGAAGACGTCCCCAAAGACATTCTCACACAAATCCTCAAAACGGCAGGTATGTGGGTCTCAAATGGCTGAGAGGTGTTAAATGGTTAAGTGTATTTTCCTTTTGGTAAAATTTGGTGAATAATTAAAGCAATTACACTATTAAAGTTCAAATATAAGTAAGCAAAAGTGAAATCAGAAGGAACAGAAAAAGATGAAGTGTTTGCAACGAGTGTGAAAAATTTGGTATTTAGTTTTTTTTGGAGCAATTCAAGTGAAATTACAAGTTTGCGAAAGAATACTGATTACAGATTACAGGAGTCTTAAGACACATTTTAAGGAGTTAAACTGTTTAACTCCATGGCTAAAGGCATCCATCTAACATGTTTGCATTGATCAGCAATTATTAAACAGCACAAACGAAATGGCTTAAAGGCTTATGTTTAATGATATGGAAATAAAGCAAACAATATATTGACTTCTGAAGTCACTTTGAAAAATGTCTGTTCAATACATTACTCATCTTCTACATTGTAGTGTCTTTGAATTATCCTAATTTGTGGGCTTTTCTCAACAAATATTAATATATGCCTTTTAGAGATACTTTAACTGTTAACACCTTCATTTTTTTTTAACACCACATTTTTGCCACAGAGGAGGAAAATGTTAATAACACAAAAGATCATGAGCAGATGTTGGACAATTTTATGACTTTCTTCATTGCTGGTGAGTTACAGCATTGCTTGATTTTTGTTCATAAATCCTTGCAGTTATAAACATTGCTTGATTTTGTTGCAGGGCAAGAGACAACAGCCAATCAGCTCTCATTTGCAATTATGGAATTAGGGAGACATCCTGAGATATATAAACGGTAAAACACTTGTTAGAAATGTTGACCTATTCCATCCGTCTTGCATTACAATGCTTTATAGTTAGTATTTCCTTTCCTTCCCAGAGCTAAGGCAGAGGTGGATGAAATCCTTGGAACGAAAAGAGACATTTCATATGAAGACCTTGGAAAATTTAGTTACTTGTCTCAGGTGGGTCTGCAAAGTTTTTTTTACATTCCACAAACACAAAATGGTTTTGCATTGATTTCTTTAAATGGTCTTTGTGTTATTGACTCAATTCTGTAGGTGTTGAAGGAAACGCTGCGTCTGTACCCAACTGCTCCAGGAACCAGCCGTTGGCTACATGAGGACATGGTTATAAATGGGCTGAAAATCCCAGGGGGCTGTTCTGTTATTGTGAGTATCACCAGATTCCCAGTAAGGCTAGTCCGTTCATTATGTAGCCATCATGGCACGTGTGAAATCAGTCCAGTGGAGTGGCGAGACGTCTCAGGCAGGATGACGTAGAGACCAGGAAGCTTAAAAGCACATCCGGAAACAAAACAGCATTAGCTTCTGAAAGTTCGAAGCAAGTTGCTCACAGGAATGCAGGAAGTATGACAGGGCGACACAGCATTTCGTTCCCTCTTGGGGAACCATGGTTACAGTCGTAACCCGAGACGTTCCCCTTCAAGGGAACTTGTGGTGCATCAAAATGCTGTGGGAATGACAACACCCACTTCGCCATGCTGATGAATACCTGTCTAGTTTGAATCATGGCGAGTACAGCTGAGGCAGAAGAACTTGAGAGCTTGGCGTAGATCCCAGGTCTAAATTATAGAATCTGACAAGTGTGAGCGGGGAGGACCAGCCCACTGCGTCACAAACGTCCTGCAGGGACAAGTCAAGTCACCTTTATTTATATAGCGCTTTATACAATACAAATTGTGTCAAGCCTCAAGGCACCACAGATTAAATGAGTCACTAGCAGGTTTCTTCCCAATGACTGACCACCCAAAGGGCGTGGTAAGCAGCTGTGGCCACCACATACACCTTTAAGGTGGAGGGAAATAACCCTGCAGAGAATCGCTCCTGCAGAAACTGAACCATCCAGGGTCATGCTTTCGATTTCCGCACCAAGAAGTGAACAGAGCCCAATGCATACTGTTTCCTTGTGGTGGGAGCTCTGGAGTGGAGTATTGTCTCAACAACCTCAGTTGAGAGACCAGAATCTATGAGTTGTACCCCCTCAGAGGCCACACCCATAGCTTCCATAACTCTGGGCGAGGGTGAAGGATTGAGACAGAAGTTCCCTCTTGACTGGAATTTCCCATGGGGACCTGTCAAGGAGGGCCACCAGGATTGAGAACCACTCTCGGGCCGGCCAAAACAGGGCACTGAGGAGAAACGGGCACTGTATGCTGAGGTATATACCATTCCTCCCCAGAGGGGTCTGCCTTTAGAAGTCTGAGGCTCGTAGTGTCAGGACTTCTTCGCTGAGGCCTAGTTAGAGAGAATGACGGTCCTCAGATCCACCTTCTACTTAGAAGACCTCGGCTGAGAGTGCCATCTCTTTGATGTTGGACAATTTCAACCACAGATGCCTCTCTGTGGCCACCAGAATGACTGATGGCTCTGGCCGTCTCCTTAGTGGCCCGACGCAGTTCTTGGATTGTGTCCAGATCTACCCCCTCACTCTCATCAAGGTCTTTTATCAGGTCACAGGTGGTATACCTGCCACCATATACACCTTACCCACCAGAGCCAAAGTTGTTCTACATGGCTTGGTGGATGATGTTGGGGCCTTAAGAGACAGTGCTATATCGGGGGACAGATAGCTCACAAGCATCTTCTCCACCATAGGCATCGCACCATAGCCCTGTTCATTCAACCCCTTGAAGTTTGCATAGTCTTACAGACTGGGGCTGAAGAGAGAGAGGCTGAATATGGCTTATTACATGACCTTGACACCTCAGTGTGGAGACTGTGAAGGAACGGCAGGCCCCGACGTGAAGGTTATGGTTTCACTCGCAGGAAGCATTCATCCAGTTTGCTTTTAGGACAAACGTCCTGCTTCTCGCCCAGCCAATCGATCTTCAACTTCCAACAATACGAGTGAAAACCTTCTCACAAGCTTCTCATATGCAAGAGACTGAGGTAGCGAGTTCTCAGTCTCACCTGATTCGATGCTGACAACATCTGCCTCATCAGAGGAGGACAGATGCAGCAGCTGGCTCTCACACGGGTGGGAGAAACCGTGGAGTGGGCTTTGAAACCCTGAGCTCAGGATCTAGCAGGTGAGGGCAGAGATAAGGCAGAGCCCATCTCTAACCCCTCTGCTAGATCCATCTGCAAGCCCCACAATCTCAATCGCTGCTCTGCCTCAGCAGCAGAGGGACCAGAACTGTGAGTTTCTCGAGCCTAGGCACCCTAGGCACACATAGACATCAAAGGGGGCTTGAGCACCTGCCCTTTTTCTTCCTCAAAAGAAAGTGCCCTTTTTTCTGTGGAGTTTTTTTTTTTTTTTTAATGTATGAATATATGTCTATATGTGTGCATGTGTGTGTTTCTGTTTGCGCACAGCTTTCCCTGTCAAACAAATTA